>JAJPUD010008293.1:0-57184 GCA_023553655.1 Myrmecobius fasciatus
TATTTTTTTCTAGCTCTGTAAAATAATACTTTGATCATTTTATTGCTATGCCATTTAAAAGTAAACTAATTTAGATAGAATTGTGATTTTATTGTATTATCCATGTCTTCCAATGAGCAATCAATCTTCCTCTAATGGTTTGGGTTTCTCTTTTTTGGTGGGAAGTGTTTTGTAATTGTGTATATATAGTTACTGGACTGGTCTTGCCAGGCAGATTCCCAAATATTATCATGCTGCCTAAAGTTATTTTAAATAGAACTTTTTCTATCTCTTTTTGCTGGATTTTATTGATAACATATATAAATTATGTTGATTTATTTTATATCCTGAAAATTTTCAGTTAATATTTAGTTGATTCTCTAAGATTCTCTAAATATACCATGATAGTGTCTAAAAAGTTTGATAATTTTGATTCCTTATTACATTCTTATTCCTTCAATTTCCTTTTCTAGTCTTAGTGTTACAGATAGCATTTTGAGTAGAATATTGAATAACTATGGTAATAATTGGCATCCTAAGTTTCACCCCTGACCATCAGGAAACTTTCCAGTTTATCCCCATTAGAAATGATGTTTGTTGATGATTTTTGAATGGATACTATTTATTACTTTAAGGAAATCTCCATTTATTCCTATGCTTTCCAATGTTTTCAATAAGAATGGGTTTCGTATTTTATCAAAAACTTTTTATTCATCTATTGTGATAAACTTATGATTTCTGTGTTTCAGGTAACCAATTATGCTGTTTTCCTAATATCAAATCAGCCCTGAACTCCTGCTATAAATCCACCTGCTTGTAGCTTAATATATTGCTATAATCTTCTTGCTAGTATTTTATTTAAAATTTCTGCATCAGTCTTCTTTAGGGAAATTGGTCTATTGTTTTCTTTCTCTGTTTTCACTCCTCCTTGTTTAAATATCAGTACCTTATTTTGATAAAAATTTATTTAATCTTTTCTGCAAGATCATTTATTGAATACAATATTCTTGCATTATGGTTGGAAAACTGCACGTTTAAGATTTCTGCTCTTCTGTATTTGTTTTTGAGGGAGTTATTGTTTGTTTTGAATTAGAGTTTACTATATTTAACCCTAGTTTTATAGCTTTATAATTGCATATATGAGAAATATTTGTATATGTAATACACATGCACATGTATGACACAAATATGAAATGTATAATATATATTCATAACATCAAATATATGATATAATATGCAGCATATAATTGAATTTATATCACAGATAACATATGCACACATATATACGTATACATTTATACATTCATACACATACATATTTATCTTCATTGCGACATCAAGGGGAAAAAGTTATTAAAAGGGGGCAGAAAAAGAGAGGGGCAAGCTTAACCAGCCACACCTTCCTCACATTTTTTGCTAGAGTCCCCCATAAATATGATCCAAACTAAGATCAGCAACTGAAGATATCCCTTTTTACACATTCCTTTGGAGTTAAAACTGTGTAGAATATTGCAGGGGGGACTTATTTGGTGAGTATTTTCAATTAAATTTAGGTGTCCTTGGCTTTTTCATTATGCTTTGTCTGCTACACTTTATATAAAGTCTCTTCTCAGTTAGAAAGTATTTATCTCTCCCATGTAAATCATTGATTTGAAAAATTTTCTCTCTTCTTCCCAATCATCTGCCAATGAATTAGTCTTAAGTGTCAAAGGAATCATCTCTGACACCTGGATTATGAAGTGGAAGTTTTGAAATGGCCACATTGACATGATCTATACCACAGAGACTTTAGAGAACATAGTGAAAATAGGTCTACAGTCATAGCCCTGATCCATGGGGAAGGCAAATAATAACTTTGATCTCAGCTGGCTGCCTAGTTCCCTTTACTTGAGGCAATGATGTGGATTTTCCATTTAAAGGGTAAGGGAGTGAGAGCCATCTTATTCAATCCCAAATAGTGTCTTCTTCTCATATGGATACCAGGTGAATCCTTCAGCATTTTGAGTACACTATAGAGAAGATTAGAATAGTGGGGCCAATAGTTTCTGGATGTGAGTCACCAGAATATTTCTTACAGTATAGAGTCTCTCCTGGAAACATAAGCAGGAAGGCGAATTTAACATCAGAGGCTAACAAGTTGGAGTTCCTATTTCTATGGATGCAGAGATAGTCAAAAGTTTTTTTTTTTATTAAAGCTTTTTATTTGTATAACATATGTATGGGTAGTGCCCCAACATGGATCTTTACAAAGCTTTCCTTTACAAATTTTACCCCCACTCCCCTCCCCTCCCCTAGATGGCAGGAAGTCCACTACATGTTAATAATGTTGAATTACTTGACAAGTTATGCAAGAAAAATCCTATCTACAAGAAAAAAAAAGAATCAGAGAAAGGCAACACAATGCAAGCAAATGTCAATAGAGATCATGAAAATGTTACGTTTGTGGTCTATATTTCATTTCCCTCTCTCTGGCTGTATATGGTTTTCTTCAGTGAACAATTGGAATTGGTTTGAGAAAATTCTTTGTTGCAGAGAGCCATGTCCATTAGAATTGATCATCATGTAATACTGTTGTTGCTGTGTATGATGATCTCCTGGTTCTGCTCGTTTCACTCAGCATCAGTTCATGCAAGTCTCTCCAGGCCTCTCTGAAATCGTCCTGCTGGTCGTTTCTTACAGAACAATAATATTCCATAACATTCATATACCATAATTTATTCAGCCACTCTCCAATTGATGGGCATCCCTTCAGTTTCCAGTTTCTAGCCACTACAAAAAGGGCTGCCACAAACATTTTTGCACATGTGGGTCTCTTTCCCTCCTCTAAGATCTCTTTGGGATATAGGCCCAGTAGAAACACTGCTGGGTCAAAGGGTATGCACAGTTTGACAACTTTTTGAGCATAGCTCCAAATTGCTCTCCAGAATGGTTGGATCCGTTCACAGTTCCACCAACAATGTATCAGTGTCCCAGCCCTCCCACATCCCCTCCAACATTCATCGTTATCTTTTCCTGTCATTTTAGCCAATCTGACAGGTGTGTAGCTGTACCTCAGAGTTGTCTTAATTTGCATTAGAGATAGTCAAAAGTGAGGAAAATGTGGCACTATTGAGAGTCATTCAGATCTAATGATCTTATATCATGCTCAGAGCCCACAATTCTCCTGTTAGGAAAAATCACTGGATTTCAGGATTTTAAGCTGGAAAAAACTAGATATTATCTGGTCTAACCACTTTATATATGTGGAAACTAAGACTCTAAGAAGTTGTGACTGGCCCAAAGTCACATAGTTAATAAATATGAGCTGGCATTTATATTTGAATCACAGAAAATAGTTATTCTAGAGACCCTGTCACATAGCTTTCATTAATAAGTGATATTTCAGTCTTTTCATGAAGACTTCTAGAGAAGGGAAACTCACTATCTCCTATTATATTCCATGCTACTTTTGTTTAGGTGAAATATAGACATCCAGGCTAGAAGGAACAGCAGAGTTCATCCAATATGTATCTGAACAATAGCCTACTCTACAATACCCTCAAACCTATAATCCAGTCATTTCCTGAAGAACTCTAGGAGGTGGTTAATTCTGCATAATTATCTTAAATTTAAAATGATCAAAAGAGAACTTTAATTCTTTCTCCCTAAAATGAAGACTTATATGCTTATTAGCTGTGGGATTCTGGGTAAATAACCTGTCTTTCTCAGTTTCTTCATCTGTTAAATGGGGTATTAATAATAAGTATTTCCCAGGTTACTGTAAGTGTTAAATGAGATAATAATTGTAAACTAACTTCATGAAATATAGTATGTACTTGATAAATGTGCATTTTTCTCCTTCATTCCAAACTGCAACAATCTTAAAGAGAATTAAAGACCTTAAGAGAATTACAGAAGAGTTTCTATTTTATTTCAGAGGAATGAGAAAGGCCCTGAGATTTTTAAGAGGGGGATGGACATAATTAGGGAAACAATTTATGGAAGATGGACTGAAAAGAGAACGTTTTGGAGGCAGGAAATGGTTATTTTACTATGCCATAATTATGGTCATATGAGTAGAAAAAAGACATCTATAAGATTTAAGGTATAAGTGAGAAAAAAGAATTGGAATCCCCACAAAATTAGAGGTGAGGAAAGGAAAGCACTTCAGAAGAAATATTCTGAGTTGTACTATGAATTCATAGGAGCTAACATCTATTTGGATGCTATATAAGCCTGGAATACAGGGGGGGAATGCACCTAATACAAAGATTCAAGGGTTATTTGTTAAGAGTTTAAAAATAAACCTGTTAGAATTGATCAGATCCACAAGAGAGGTGATGTAGAAAGAGAATAGAAATCTTAAGTTAGTGCCCACAAATTGGATGGGGTGGATAAAGTATGCTATTCCTGCAAAAGAGATTATTGAAAGGCAGCAGCTAGACAAGAAAGAGACAAAAGAAGAGTAAGGAAGTAAAAAATGAGTAGGAGGAAAGATGGTCAAGTGCATCAAATATCCTAGAGTAGTCAAAAAAGATAAAGACTGGAAAAGAAAGGATAATAAGGTAATCATTGGTAGCATTGAAGAGAACAGTTGTAATTAAATAGTAAAATCAGAAGCCAGATGTCAAGGTGTTTAAACATAATCATGATGTAATGGACATATAGTGTTGCCATCTTTTACAACTAGGAGTTTGACCACTTTCAAAGTCAAAGAGATACGAAGATAGTTTGAGGGATGGCAATAACAAATAAATAAGAATTTTTTTGTTTGTTTTGATTAAAATATAAGAAAGACTGGATATAGATAAAAACATTAAAATAAAAGGGTATGATTAAATGGATTATTTATTTGAAAAGAAATGAAAGGGGATGTATTAAGGGAACAAGTAGAGGTATTGCAAAAACAAGAAAAATCTCTTTTTTCTAGCTTCAATCAAAGAAGGACAAATTCAGTGATTTTAAGACACTACAAACTTTTGATGTCTAGCAGAATGCTATATTTATATCTATTGGACATCTGAGAAAACCATGGCACACCAGGAATGAAGTTGGGGGAGGCCCATTGAGTTGCCTAAGATCATACATTTACAATGTCTCACTTGACAACTGAAACCAAAATTCTCTCACAGCAGATGGATCATGAAGTGAAATACTGGATTCACTTTTACCTTCAATCTTCACTCCCATTTTGACTATAGAGATATCTATATTATGCCAGACATCTGTGTGAAAATGAAAACATTTACATCAATCACTTGAGGGGTACCAAGCTGCTGGTTATTATTTTCATTCTTGTCAATCATCTTTAATATGGCTGAATGCAAATGAAAATGAAACCAAGCTCTTTGTGGCTTCTGTTGAGTTAGAGGCAGAGACCTCTTCATATTCTTTATGTGACATATTTTTATCCTGAGGTCTTTGTGTTCATTTTAAATTGGAAGGTTTTTCTCCCTTTTGAGAATCTCACATTTCAGATCACCCAAGAGCGTCTGATCTCAGTCTTGAGATATTTCTTCAGTATGCCAGATCAGCAGGGAGAAGCTCACTGTTCTAACATTGTCTGATTTTTTGATCATCATTCCTTTAGTCTAAATTTCATGTAGGTGAAGGCGTTGTGCAT
The DNA here is from genome assembly GCA_023553655.1 of Myrmecobius fasciatus. Classification (NCBI taxonomy): domain Eukaryota; kingdom Metazoa; phylum Chordata; class Mammalia; order Dasyuromorphia; family Myrmecobiidae; genus Myrmecobius; species Myrmecobius fasciatus. The sequence continues at coordinate 5,582 of JAJPUD010008293.1, forward strand.
GTTGCCATTCATAGTGCTCAAAGAAAAGAGTAATAGGAAAAAAAAGATGTGGATTATTGTCTACATAAAATTTAAGAAATTGGAGGGCCCAAAATGGCAACATTAGTTTGGTGGGAATAAGCAGCAGGGAGAGATAAAGACTAAAGGAAATTGTGTTTTGGGGAGGGAAAATGAAACAGAAGATTTTAGAAATTGGTCAGAATCATTCCACCCTGTGTGCTAGTCTTAAAATTCTCAGGCAATTTGAAAACCCAATTTATCTGCTAAATGGGTTAGAAAGTGAGATCTGGAGATTGAGACTCAGAATTTTCCCATAGCTTAGAAGTCCTTAGAAAAAGTACATGAGGATTTTCTTATCAATTCAGAAACAAGATTGAATGGTCTTTGAGAACATATTTGATTGTTTCACATTAATATCATGAATTAAATTACAAGGGTAGGATTTGAAATGAATTTCACATTTGAGTTTGATTTCTATAGGAAGAATATAATCCAGTTAGTATTTAAAATTTTAAGCAGAATTATACTTTCTTGTAGTTAATTTATTCATTTTTAAAGCTTTTTATTTTCAAAACATATGCATACATAATTTTCACCATTAACCCTTGTGTTACAAATTTTTCTCCCTTCCATCTTTCCACTTACTCCCTTGGATTGCAAGTAATCCAATATATATTAAACATGCACAGTTCTATACATATTTCCACAATTATCATGTTGTACAAGAAAATTTTATAAAAAAGGAAAAAAAGGAAAAAGAAAACAAAATGCAAGCAAACAATAAAAAGATGAAAATATTATGTTGAAATCCACACTCAGTTCCCTCTCTTCTCTTTTTTAATGTAGATGGCCCTTTTCATCACAAGACCATTGGAACTGACTTGAATCACTTTGCTATTAAAAAGAGCCATGGCTATTAGAATTGATGATCAAATAATTTTGTTGTTATGTATAATATTCTCTTGGTTCTACTCACTTCACTTAGCATCAGTTCATGTAAGTCTCTACAGGCCTCTCTGTAGTTCATTTATTCAAGGGGTATGGTATTTAGTAAACACCTATGAAATGCTAATCCTTATACAAGGCATCATATGGACTATTAAGATGACTAATAGACCTTGATTTCATAAACCTTAATATAGTACATGAGAAATGATATTTACCAAGAGATCTACAAATGATTAATGTAGAAGAAAATCAAATATAGGCAAAGTGCCACAATAAGATAGAAAATAAAAGAGATACTATTTCTAGCTACAGAGATTAGGGAAGACTTCATACAGGAGGTAGAATTTCAATGAACAAAATTCAGTGAATTTTAGTAGTTAAGATGGCCAGAAATTGAGAATGAAAATAGTCAAAATATGGGAAAATACAAGATTATCTAGAGTAGTGAAGAGACACTGTATTTGACTGTAATACAAAGTAAAATCTTAGATGCTTTTCTTTCATGTAGAAGTAGAATTAAGTATACTTCACTTAACTTTATATGGCAGTATTAGAATCAATGAATCAAAACTGCCAAAAGGTAGATTGAGATCCCATATCAGAAAATTCTTTCTAAAACTAAAAGCTATTACTGTGGAGGTTTCCTGGGAAGGAAATGAGTTCTCCATCTCTCTGAATCATAAAACAAAGGCTAGAAGTCTACTTGCATGTAAAAATGAGGAGAACACTCCTGTTTTATTGTTATTTGGACACTTGTTTCTTCCAAGTCAGTGTTTTTGTAATATTTGGCACCTAATATATGCTCACAACTGTGCTAGATAATCACTCTGGTAGATACAGGAGAACAGAATCTATAATCTAAATGCTTGTAAACTTCTTTAACAGGAAAATTTTATGTGCATGATTGAACAGATAGTATACAATGACATTACAGAAACAAGCCTGGCTATACAGAATTAAATATATCATTCATAAGCTTTTAATGAATGAGAACCTCTGAATCCATGTAGAAGCATAGGACAAAATTCTTTAGATTCAATCTTCTCACTGGTAACCAAAGGCAGCTTACATGCTGAAAAAAATATTACTTTTAGAGTTTAAACATTTGGGTTCAAATACTGCTTCTGCTACTTATTACTGTGTCATCTTGTTTGAGTCACTTAACTCTAGAAGGGTGCAGATTTGTAAAAGGAAAGAGTTTAACTGGATGTTCTTGCTAAATATTATTATGTCACCACTATTACTCAATATTTAAGTAGAAATAAAAAAATTAGACAATGAGAAAAGAAAATTTTTACTCTTTGGAGATGAAGTAATGGCATATGTAGAGAATACTAGAGAATCAACTGAAATTAGTCTAAATAAAAACATTAGAAAAATTGCAATGTAAAATTAACATGTAAATAATAAGCATTTTTTATGCAACCAACAAAATATAATGAAAAGAGAAAAAGAAGTTTCATTTAGTTGTAGACAATATAAAATATTTGGGACTCTACTTGCCAAGACAAACCCATGAACTATATGAATAGTTGTAAAACATTTTCCATAAAAAATAAAGACACATAGAAACAATTAGAAAAAACTAATTTTTCATTAATAGTTAGAGCCAATATAATGAAAATGAAAATTATATTTAAATTCAGTGCCATACCAATACATAAGTAAAAATTATTTTATAGACCTAGAAAAAATAACAAATTTCATCATGAAGAACAAAAGATCAAGAATATCAAGCAGATTAATGAAAATAAAATGAAAAGAGAAGTCTTACTATCCATATTAGATTTCAGACTATATTATAAAGTGGCAATGAAAATAATGTGGTATTTACGAAGAAATAGAGTGATCAGTGGAATAGATTAAGTACATAATACACAGTTGTTATTTACTATAGTAGTATAGTATTTGATAAGATTAAAGCTTTGAGATTAAGAGCTCTCCATTTTCCCAAATACATACAAAGATAGTTTTCAACATTGGCCTTTGCAAAATCTTGTGTTCCAATTTTTTCTAACTTCCTCCTCCCTCCATCCTCCTCCAAATAGCAAGCAATCTGATATTGGTACAAAATGTGCAGTTCTTCTAAGCATATTTCCTTATTCACCCTGCTTCATAAGAAAAATTAGATCAAAAGAGAAAAAAGCTATAAAAAAGAAAACAACAATCAAACAAACATCAACAACCAAAAAAAGAAAAAAAAAATGTTTTGATCCACCTTTAGTCTCCATAGTTCTCTCTCTGGATGCAAAAAAGTACTTTGCATCACAAGTCTATTGGAATTTCCTTGAATCACTGCATTGTTAAAAAGAGCCAAGCCTTCATGATCTACATATAAAGAGGGACTTTGTAAGCAAGTTAGAGGAATGCAATATAGTTTATCTCTCAGACCTGTGGAGATGGAATAAATTTATGTCCAAAGAAGACCTGGAACTCCTAATTGAACACCAGATGGATAATTTTGATTATATTAAGTTAAAAAGTTTCTGTACAAACAAAACAAATGCAGACAAGATTAGGAGGGACACATCAAATTGGGAAATCATCTTTACATTTAATGGTTCTGATAAAGGCCTCATTTCTAAAATATATAGAGAATTGCCTCATATATAAGAATTCAAGCCACTCTTCAATAGATAAGTTGTCAAGGGATATGAACAGACAATTTTCAGATGATGAAATTAAAACCATCTCTAGCCATTTGAAAAGTTGCTCCAAATCACTATTGATCAGAGAGATGCAAATTAAGACAACTCTGAGGTACCACTATACACCTGTCAGATTGGCTAAAATGACAGGAAAAGATAACAATGAGTGTTGGAGGGGATGTGGGAAAACTGGGACACTAATACATTGTTGGTGGAACTGTGAATGGATCCAGCCATTCTGGAGAGCAATTTGGAGCTATGCTCAAAAAGTTCTCAAACTGTGCATACCCTTTGACCCAGCAGTGTTTCTACTGGGCCTATATCCCAAAGAGATCTTAGAGGAGGGAAAGGGACTCACATGTGCAAGAATGTTTGTGGCAGCCCTTTTTGTAGTGGCTAGAAGCTGGAAACTGAAGGGATGCCCATCAATTGGAGAGTGGCTGAATAAATTATGGCATATGAATGTTATGGAATATTATTGCTCTGTGAGAAACGACCATCAGGACGATTTCAGAGAGGCCTGGAGGGACTTGCATGAACTGATGCTGAGTGAAACGAGCAGAACCAGGAGATCATCATACACAGCAACAACAGTATTACATGATGATCAATTCTGATGGACATGGCTCTCTGCAACAAAGAATTGTCTCAAACCAGTTCCAATTGTTCACTGAAGAAAACCATATACACCCAGAGAGAGGGAAATGAAATATGGACCACAACATAACATTTTCATGATCTCTATTGACATTTGCTTGCATTGTGTTGCCTTTCTCTGATTCTTTTTTTTTCTTGTAGATAGGATTTTTCTTGCATAACTTCTCAAGCATTTCAACATTATTAACATGTAGTAGACTTCCTGCCATCTAGGGGAGGGGAAGGTAGTGGGGGTAAAATTTGTAATGGAAAGCTTTGTAAAGATCAATGTTGGGGAACTACCCATACATATGTTATACAAATAAAAAGCTTTAATAATAAAAAAAAGAACCAAGCCTAACACAGTTGACTATCCATCACATAATCCTATTGTTGTGTACAATGTCTCTTGGTTTTTCTCACTTCACTCAGCATCAGTTCATGTAAACCTTTCCAGGCATTTCTGAAATCAGTCTGTTCACCATTTCTATAGAACAATAGTATTCCATTCCTTTCATACATGATAACTTATTCAGCTATTCTTCAACTTATGGGCATCTACTCAAATTCCATTTCCTTGCCATTACAATGCACATGTGGGTCTTTTCCCTCTTTTATGATCTCTTTGGGATACAGATCCAGTAGAGACACTGCTGGATCAAAATATATGCACAGTTTGATAGCCCTTTGGATATAGGAACTCTTACTTTTTTTTAATTTGAAAAGGTAAAAAAATCACTAGGAACTATTTAATAAAATAAACAAAAATATAATTCAAAATCAACAACAAAAATGCTATTATTTATGCAGAAAATAAGACTCATCTAAAAAGGAAAGTAGAGATCATCTACTCCTAAGAACCCTGTCCCTTCTTTAGTTAAGTACTAAATTGGTCTTATTTACCATGCTTGATCTTTTCATTTACAAATTAAATGGGCCAGAGAGCACTATGGAGCAGTGCTATCATCTTCATTTCTTTCATATTTTCCCTTAGACTTTCTCCTCTTTTGTTTGTTTTTATTGTTTGCTAAAATGAGTAAAGGCAAGGATAATGTCTTGTCCAGAGAAGTTCATTAAGAGTTATTATATTTCATTACTCTTTGCAAAGGCAATTTAAGTTTAGATCTTCGGACTTCTTTGGGGAAAAGGGACCTGACCAAACCCCTCCAAATAAAAAAAAATCTTATAATTGAAAGGGACTTTATACATCACTGAAGTCACTCCTTCCTAAGTAAGATTCCCTTTTGGTATATCTTTATTAATTCTTTATCACAAAAACTAAGGCAGCAAATAGAAAGTCTGCTCAGAAAACCTGACATAGTCTTAATAGCCACAGGTGCCCTTAAACAAGTCCCTTAATTGTTTCAAGATTAAAATTGAAGATCTTCCTTGTAAAAGGAATTCTTTCTCCAGAAGTTGTTTACATGTCCAAGATACCAACACTGAAGAAAATACAAATTAGAAAAAAAATATGTGTGCATGTGTATATGTGTGTATCATACTCTGCCTTCTCACTGTGAAGTTGTTTGAAAAGTTAAAATTTAATTTGGGCAAGAGTTCTTAGAGGTATGCATAATATAGAGATAAGGTTCATATGCATGAAACTAGTAGAGTACAAAAAACACTTTGTATTTTGATGTATGATGCCAGTATGATATAGTTCAATGATATTGATTTGGAGTGAGGAGTTATTTGGCTTTAAATTTTTCACGTAATATAGCTTCAATTTTTCTCTATTTAAAAAAAATTGAGAGATTAAAAAAATCCTTGTTATATGTAGGAGGTGTGATGAATCTCCTTATTGAAGGATATAACAAATTATTCAGATTTGCTGAAGGAAAAAGTAAATAGTGATTTTAACAAATAAAGAAGATGGTATGGTTGAATATGAAATTTTACCTCTTCCACATTCTGATTTTTTTTTCTAGTCAATTCTGTTGAGATGCAATTCTGTAGGCAAGTCTCAGACAATGGATTATGAATTAGATGACATTCTTCCCCTGACCCATTGTGCTATCCCACACTTGGAGAGGGGAACAATAAAAAAGGCCTAGGCAATGTCATTTGTTTACAATATTACAGTACAGATTATTCTGAGAATTGCAAATAACCATAAGGAAATATCCTGACCATCTGTTGCTGAATGAACTCCTAGTAAAGTATAAAAAAGAAAAGCAATGTAGTGTTGAAAGAAAGGGTACCTTGAATTGACCAGTTTTGCTCTTTAATACCAATTACATGGATACATATTTTAATTTCTCTGTGTCTTGTTTTCCTGATGCAAAAAAATGGTATTGCTTAAGTAACCAAACTCAATTTCCATCTCCATATCCTTTACTTCCAGAAAGAAAACTGATAAACATTGCAGAATTGACACTTAGGGCAACTCTCACAAAACTTTCCAAGCTTTCTTTTATAAAATATTATATTTTTAAAAAGTCAGGACCACATTTAGTTCAAATCCATTCCAGATTCTTAAAAAGTTCTATGCTTGCACATGTTTGACATATATAAGATTACTTGCCATGTAGGCAAAAGGGATGGAAGAAAGGGAGAAAAATTTGGAACACAAGGTTTTATAAGGGTCAATAGTGAAAACTATCTTTGAATGTGTTTTGAAAATATGATGCTATGTATTAGATTACCTGTTATCTAGGGGTGGGGGGAGGGGGGAGGGAAAGGAAAAGCTTGGGAAAAAAAAGTTTTTTTGCAAAGGTCAATGTTGAAAAGTCACTCATATGTTTTGCAAATAAAAAGCTTTATTAAAAAAAAAGAAAATATGATGCTATATTTTAAAAATACTTAAAAGGAAGGAGACAATTAGAGAGATACTCAATGCTCATAGTTGGACCCAAAACACAGGATGTAAAGAGTAAAACTAATTGTATTAACTTATTAACTTATCACTTTAACACTATACCAATAAACTTACTAAAGTTATAATTGATGAAGCTAGAAAAAATAATAAAAATTTATTTGGAGAAATTAAAGGTATAGACATTCTAAGGAAATAGTGAAGAGGGAATAGAAATTAATGGGATCAAATATTATTATAAAAATAGTAATAATCAAAACGTTAAAAATATTTGGTACCATGGATAGAGCACCAGCCCTGAAGTCAGGAGGACCTGAGTTCAAGTCTGATCTCAGATACTTAACACTTTCTAGCTGTGTGACCCTGGGCAAGTCACTTAACCCCAATAGCCTCAGGAATATATATATGTATAAAAATATATATATATATATACATATATATATAAATATATATATATATATATGGTACCAGTTAAATTTATCTTTCTATCTATCTATCTATCTACCTATCTATCCATCTACCTACCTATATTTCTATTGAATCTATATCAGTAGAAGAACTCATGTAATGCAATATTAAAAGCAATGAAAAATGTAAAAAACAAACCCTCAATTCTAACATTTAGAAGGAACTTTCAGAGGATGGTATGTGGGAGAATGGAAAATGTGGAAATGGAAGTTGAGCATCTGAATTTGAATCTCATGTCTTAGATAATCTGTGCAATTTGGAGCATGCATTAGTGTAGTGGTTCCTCATCTATAAAAAAAGTGGATTTTACCTATTGACCCAGAGTTAATTGATTCAAAATGCAGAAGGAGACATGTTTTGGGTCATGGTCAATAAAAGGATTAGTTTTGCTTGAGTATAAATGTCTTCAAAGATATTTTTTTTTTCTCAATTGCAGGAAAGGGAGTGGGAAGGAAGAAGGTTAGCAATATGATTCTCCCATAATCTCAGAGAAGAGAACAGAACAGAAAGGAGGCCTGGAAGAATCACAAACAAGTGAGTAATTTTGAAAGTTGTAGGTTGATTCTTTTAAATACTGAAAAGCGGGACAGCTAGGTGGCTCAGTGGATAGACAGCCCTGAAGTCAGAAGGAGCTGAGTTCAAATTTGACCTCAGACACTTAACACTTCTCAGCTGTGTAACCCTGGGCAAATCACTTAACCCCAATTGCTTCAGGGGAAAAAGTACCATAGAAAAGGAAGTAATGATAAAAATAATTTATAAATACTGAAAAGAAAAATGTTTTATATAATTAGATTCAAAATTTCATGTAAAACCCCTTTTTCTGTCTTACATATGGGAATTGTCATTTTATTTGGCACTTGTTAAATTAAAACTCAAAATAAAACTATGAAAATAAAATAAAGTCAATAATGAGATTATACTAGATGAATTTAAGATCCCTATCCCATAACCCCAGAAAAGAGAATAAAACAAGTAGAGCAGCTTTGAAAGTTGTACTTTAATTCTTTTACATACTAATAAAAAAGCAAGTTTTATATAATTGAGGTACAAAGTTACATATAAAATCCCTTTTTCTGTCCTATGCATATAGTAAATATGAAGATTATCATTTTATTTGGGACTTGTTAAATAAAAAATTAAAATTAAATTATGGAAATATAATAAGGTCAATAATGAGATTGTACTAGATGAGTTTCAAGGTCCCCATCCAGTATTAAATCTTTGATCCCCTGACTTTCTGTCCAGGAATCAGGAACATTATATGGGAAAATGTGATTCAAATTGAGTGATTGCAAAATGATCACAGAGACAGACAGGTAGGCTTGAAATTCTCAGACTGAATTCAGATGTTGCCAAAGATTGAGAGGAGTCATACTAATCATTTTGCAGTTCAACTAGCAATTATAATGGCAAAAAAAGTAATGGAGAATTGTCCTTTGAAAGCAACTATAGAGCATAGGAGTTTCGTGTCAAAACCTTATTAAATACTAGAATCCAATCTCTCGCAATGAAAACACGTGTAAAATAGAGTATTTTCATAATTATTGAATAATGCAAAAATTAAATAGGCATGCCAGAACTTAACAATCTGTAAAAGTAGAATGTTTGTGGTAAAACTCTACTCCCTTTGAAATTACTACTAAAAGCCTCATTTGAAAAGCGAGAATATGAAAATGAACTTTAGATAGACTACTTTATGCTGAGCCTAAGATCAGCTCTATTTGTGACAGAGGAAATGCCATTTTCTTTATTCATTAGGTATTGAGGGTGCTGCTAAACATAGGTATTATAAATAGCTACTCAAGAATAACAGAGTTAAAAGATAGATGCACCTGAGACCATATTTTTTCTCATTTTCTCATATGTTAATACACATGTGCTTATCACATAAGTTGCTGTTAAGTTGTTTTCAATTATGCCTGATCCTTTTTGGGTGTTTTTTTGACAGAGATACTAGAACTGGTTTGTCATTTCTCACTCCAGCTTATTATGAAGATGAGGAAACTGAGACATACAATATTACGTGACTTCCCCAGGGTTATACAACTAGTATCTGAGGTTATACAACTTATATCCCTGACTTCAGGACAAGTGCACTGCACAACCTACATACCTCATATTATACACATTCTATATATGTGTGTATAAATATATGTGGATACCTATATATAAAATAGAGATTGTGCTAGAGGAAGGAAAGAAGAAATGAGATAAACATTTATTAAGTACCTATATGGCAAACACCAGGCAGAGTTTTACAAATTTGATTGCATTTGATCCTTTCCATTTACACTGTAATAAAATTACAAAAAATAATGATTCTGAAAGAGTGATTGACATAATAATCCACCATGATTCCAGAGACTCATTGATGAAACATTCTCATAACCGCCTGATAATAACACACATGCAAAATTTTCCACATGTTTTTGAGCATAACCAATATGAAGAATTATACTGATTGACTATGAACCTTTGTTTTAATATTTCTTTTTTCAAAGGGGAGAAGTAAAATAGTGAGAGAGGAAAATAAATGATTGTTGATTTAAAAAAATTAAGTGAACTTCCAATGACTTTTTATTGTCATTAGGATCAAATACAAGATATTTTGTTTGAAATGTAAATTCCTTCATAAGCTAATGTCAGCCCATATTTTGAGGATTATGGAACATTACATTTTATCACACTTTCTACTTTCCAGTCAAACTGATTTAACTGCTTCCTATAAGCAACATTATATCTCTTTTCTCCATCTTCTTTCTCTTTTTCTTTGCACAGGTTGTCTCCTCGTATAAAATACACTCTGTACCTCTCCTAAAAATCCTCATTTGCCTTTAGTTATTAACTCAACCCCCATTTCCTCCTTGAGTCCCATCCTGATGAACACATTCATTAATAGTCTCCCATATGGAAATGTATTTATACTTGTACTTGGTATTTTTTGTATTGACCTATCTCTTTTCACATACCTACATATTTCCATTTCCCACTATTTCCTAACAATGAAAATTCTTGAAAGGAAGGAATTTTTTTTCATTTTTCTCTTTGTCAGAGAATGATGCAAACATTAGCCTTTTGAAATTTTATAGTTTCAATATATTTTATATTTTTATACTTTCATATTTATAGTTTTCATATTTATATTTGCAATAAATTCAATAAAAAACTTTTATTAATTCTTGACTATGTGCCATGCACTATAGTAAAACCAACTTTTTTGATATGGGGGTGGGGATCAGGCTCAGATACATTAGACTAGTTGATCAAGGTCTTAGACCAATGATTCTACTTAGTCTTTATCCTCTATGCTTCTTTTATATCAAATGAGATTCTCCATTTCCTCACCTTGCAATTTTTTTTTCAGAAGGGACATTCAAATTTGGTTAATAATCCAATGCATCATTCCTCTAGGACAATTTGCATAATAATCTGTGTTGAGCTATTAACTAAATATAGTCTAGTGGACAATATTCTTGACTAAGAAAATAGCATGAGAACACTTTCAATATACTCCCTATCATTGTTCCATCAAAGGACTAATGACACACTTTATAATGATATATCCATCACTTCTGTCACTGTTGTTACACCTTATTTTGTCTAACTAGGTACTGACATGCATGAAAATGCCAAGGGGAAAGTAGTCTTAGAATCATAGAATTCATGATCCTTGGTATTAGAATAAATGGTACAGATTATATAAACCCAATCAATCAGCTTATTTTATTATTGAAAGTAAATCCCAGTGAGGTAAACCAATTTTCCTAGAGTTACATAAGCTATTAATAGATCTAGTAGTTTACAGATTTTTTTTTTATTTCCTAGTTCAGGACTCTTTCTGTCATCCAGCTGCCTTACAGGGTTTCCTCTGCCACCATTTTTGTAGACCTTGTGCTGAATCAACTGCAATTGTTCCTTAATTCTTAATAAGGTGGAAAACTTGTGTTTTATTTGTTCTTTGCTTTAAGTTAATAATTTGAGATTGGTTGTGACATTTGCATGAGACAATTGTCAAATCCTCCCACCTGCCTATCTCATAATTCTATTGTGAAAAAACAGAGAATTGGAAAGTGAAGAAAATGACCCCAAATGCACACAGGTTTTAGTAAGCAGATGAGCACTAGTACAGAAGACCAAAAGGTGGCATTCTGGGAGCATTGCCTGGAAAGATAAGATTAATAGAATGGATTATTTTTGTAATATGAAAAAAGTCCATTGTCAACACCAACTCCAGTAATCCAACCAGTCACTCAATAAACATTTATAAAATATCTTCCCTATACCAATCATTGAGCTAAGTACTAGAAATACAAAATGATGCAATCTTTACTCAAGGACATTATAACATATCTAAAAATGTTTGTAGCAACTCTTTTTTGAGTGGCTTTAGCATTAGAAATTGAATCATAGCCCATCAGTTGAGGGATAGCTGAATAAGCTATGATATATGAATGTAATGGAATATTATTGTTTTATAATAAATAATGAGCAGATTTCATCCTGGAAAGACTTACATGAAGTGATAATGAGTGAAATGAGCAGAAGCAAAACAATGTTGTATATAATAACAACAAGATCAACTGTGATGAACTTAGCTCATTTGAACAATACAGTGATTTAAGGCAATTCCAATTGACTTGGCTTGGAAATTTCATCAGCATCCAGAAAGAGATGTAATTATATTCTCTCCTAATTAGAGAGAAAATAAGCACATGTACAATTTTGAATTGAAAATATATATTCTACATATAAAATTAATAAATGCAAATGAATTCAAAATTATTGAACATAATAAGGGAAAGCTCTAAAAGTTGTGCACATCAAAAAAGATTTCATGTGGAAAGTGGTACTTCATTGATACTTTAAAAGAAGATAACTCCATTAGACAAAAGTAAAGAGTTGGGCATAAAGGAGAACAAGTGAAAAAGCACAAGTAGGAGATGGAGTGTTTTGTGAGGCTCATAGGTAAGGTAAATTTGACTAAATTGGAAAGAAATGTTGGCCCCAGTTTGTAAAGAGCTTTGAAAATTTAATGATGTTAATATGCTGTTTTTATTATTGAGTTCCTTCCTATGACCTCTATTCTGGGTGATTGTTCACATCAGCCATCCTTAATTTCCTTCCCAGTTCTACTTTATACTCTTGAGACTTCAACACTATTCTTTTTTCAGCACTTTTCAGCACCTTTTTAAGTGTAAGATCCTTGAAGAATGGAGCCATCTTTTTTCTATTTGTATTTCTTTCCCCACTGTTTAGCAGAGTTCCTGGAATTTAGTAAATTTTTTATAAATGCTTATTGCCTGCCTAAAAGGAGGTAATAGAAAGACACTGAGTTTTATTGAGTAGGTTATGGTGGGAAATGATCAAATATGACTTAAACTCGTTTTGGCAGCTATGTGAAGGATGGATTGGAGTGGATAGAGACAAAATGAGAAGACAGGTTGATGAGACTTTCATAATAATCTAGAATAAGAAGTGGAGGTCTAGATTGAGGGGTTGGATGTGTGTATAGAGAGAAAAAGCCAGATTTGAAAGGTGACATGGAAGTAGAAATGACAATATTTGTCAACTCACTGAATATTTGAATTGTTGCGAGTGAAGGATATTTCTGAGCTTCATTTCTTCACCTGTATATTACTTTAGTTTCAGATCTTCTTCCTCATATTATAGACTAAGGTGTTCTTTAAGAACTTCTTGTTTCTCTAGCTCAAGGTGGAACTTGGAAACTTTAGTATTGGATTTTGCTCTAAATCAGAGAATCTTAATCTTATTTTGAATGTGCTTTGTATAGAATTATATATATGCAAGTCTTTACCATATATGCTCCTCAAAGGAAGGAATTGTTTCTATTTTGTCTTTGCATGGCCAGAGACTGACACAGTCTCTATATGTTATACATGGCATTTCACCTGAGGATTTGAAAAAAATTAGAATGTGTTTGATATTTTAAAATATCTTTGGATACAACTAACGTGGCAATTAAAGTAAGTCTTGTGCAGGGTAATCTTGAAAATGTAGAAATTCTCATAATCTGGATATATGTTCACTTAGCAGATTTGAATCTATAGAACTTTACTACTTAGCACTTTGCAGGCAGAATTTTTATCTCTTTTCTCAATATGCCAAATTATAGAGATAAATTTCAAAACTTTTTACTAATAGGAAAAAATAAAACAGAAAATGCATGGGCCTGAACTAAGGTAATGGTGAGCAAGGGACCGATGTTGTGGAGGTCGAAATGACAGGATTTGGCAACTTGATTAGGCATGTGACATGAGAGAGTGAGGAATAAAGAATAATGCTGAGATGGTGAACCTGAAATGTACTTTACTCTGACAAAGGCATTGTAAGAGCAGTAGTTAATGTCATATTCATCATCTCCATGAAATATTCCCCTGACTCAGAGAGCTTTATTAAATTCTTATTGTAGTTAAGGATTAAACATTACTTAAAAGATCTCACTGTTTGAGCATGCACATATAAAGAAAATGTTTTCTCTGGGTGCCTTTCTTGGGACCTGAGGGGATCGACTACTCTCAAATCCCTGAACTGCCTGCATCAGCCATTAGGGAGAAATTGGGAAGAGAATTTCCTGTGTCAGAATCAAGACACTATCACTTCTCAACTTCCCAGACAATGGATGACATTTTTCAGGTCATGTAGGAAAAAACTAACAGGTGACATATCACCTAAAAAAGAGACAGCGTCATCACCTCATCTAAGTGGTGAGAGTGCTGGACTTTTAATCAGGACTCTGGGTTGAAATTTCTTCTTAGAAACTTGTTAGATGGGTGAACCTGGGTGAGTCATTTAAAAATCTCAGCAGCAATTTCTTGATACATAAAATGAGCAGTTAGACTTGATGACTTCCAAGATTATTACAAAATATAGATCTGTGATGCGGGAAGTTATGCTTTGAATTTCACAGACCTGTGTTTACCATGGCAAGGTAGAATAGAGTATGAGGCTCCATCATTACAAAGTCTCCTAGTGAGGAATTATTTTACTAATCAAAACCATCCACATTCAACTATTATTTGCATTATAGGGGAGCCGTATACAGAAACCCTTACTAGCTCAAACACCAAATGAGTCCCCAGAAACAATGGATTTTTATGACCAGCCAGAGGGACTGTAGGATTGTAGATAGAGATCAGGAAGAAAACTTAAATATTATCTAGTTTTAAACCCAATTTATACAGAAAAAGAAACTAAAACCTGAGAAAGTAGTTAATTTAGATATCAGGACAGAAAAAGTTCTGATTGTTTTTAAAGTGAAGAACCTGCCTCTAGAATTGGTAAACCCCATCTAACATCTTTGCATTCAATAATCATGAGATTCTATTAATGTTAAAGTTACTAGTAATTTTTAGAAGAAAAAAGGACTTTTTATCTCTTGTTTGTCTTTAAGAGCATACAGTCGTTGAAACATAAAATCTCAGCTTTTGAAGGGACTTCAATAATCAAAACATTCAGCTCTGAACTGAAAAATAATAACTATAAAATTTCACAGACTAATAAACTAGGACATATTCATTCAAGGTAAATTAATTATATAGTATTTTAAAAGAAGTAGCAGTATCTTTCATATACACAAAATAACCAGGCCACAGATCATCATAAAATGAATAGAGAAGGGGACAAATAAAAAACCTCAGGGACCAAGGCATGCACATGGAAGGGCACATGTAAAAAGCAATCATGAAATGGAACAAGCTTACAAGGAAACTTAAGAGAGAACATGTGTAAACAGGGCACACATACAGAGAACAGCACGTGCCCTGGAAATGTATGAAGAAAGGCATGAGTAGCTAGTGCCATTCATGGTTTGGTCAACCAATATCCCTGATGCTACTGAGGCAGCAGTGAGTTCATTGTCATCATGTGAGCTCTCGTTTCTGTTGAGTCAAGATTCATGTCCTAATGATCTCTCTACTAAGAATCTCTGCTAAATTGTTCTTTATAAACATATATAACTAATAATGATTTATCATGAAAGACTTAACAAAGTAGAAAATGTGGTGAAAATGAACCTTAAATTATAACAGATGATTTTCAAGTATGTCAAAAAGACCAGAACTAAGTAAAAATGCTGAAGTGCTGACATAACCAAAAGAAATAGATAAGGGTAGAAGAATTAGAAAAGGCTAAGCAATGATAAAATGCTGATATTTTATAGGGGTAAAGGGACAAGTGTCTCACCAGAACCCTATATTTCCTTAAGAGTCACAGAAAGGTTTCAATAAGGCAAATATTTTCTAGGTAGAAATTTATTTTATTTTGATGGGTTTTAAAAAGAAAAGAAAATGAGAGGCAAAAATATAAGTGGGGAAATGAGCCAGGTAGAATTTATTGTTTCTCATTATTTGGGTATGTGAAAACAAGATATATACTGGGAGAAAAAGTTAAAGAAGAGCAGACATCACTTGAAATACTTCTATCTTATTCAGACAAGGAGGAATTAGTCACATGGAAAAATGGAAAGCATTTGATGTAGAAATGCTATAAAGTATATAAGTAACTAGGGAGGGACAGAAAAAAAGGAGAGAAAGTTTTAACAGGGAGTATAACCCAGCAAAAGAAATCATCAACAAGAGTTTATGCTCTATAATATTTAGAGGACCACAAAGTGCCTGTAGTCTGAGATTTCTTTCTAAAAACTCAAATATCTGTAAGTGTGAGGAAGACAGTACAATAGAATTAAAGTTGAAAAAGACTTCTGGTGTCATATATCCAACACCCTCACTTTAGAGATTATATAAATCTTAGATTAAGCATACTGAAGCAAGGGAAGTAGACTTTCCCAGCCCATAACATCCATAAAAATAACTGCAGTTCAAAAAGCATAGCTATCTGACTACATGAATGAGGGATAATGCTCTTAAGAGATTCTTGGAGAAAGCCTTTCATGGAGATTTAAGGCATCCAGAGCCTCTATATTACTAAGCTATCCATGCTATCCTTTTGAAGAAGTAGAAGGGTTACAAATGTTGTACTCGGCACATATTTTCAGTCTTTTAAAAATGTACTAATCAATTTTAGGGTTGTTTTTTTTGCTTTTTTCTTTTCATCATTAAAAATAATTTTAAAGAAGACACTGATAAGAACACATAAAAATATTAAGAAAAACTATAGTGATATAAAAGTATGTCAATAAAGGTTTATTTTTAAAGCACTGGGAATACAAACAAAATAAAATGGATATTTTCTTGAAAGAGTTTTCATTAATTATTGATGGTTTATAGCATGAAAAGTGAGTGTAAGATAATGACAATGCAAGAAAACACTAGCACTGAAAGGGATGGGGGAACACTTCCCTTAAATGGTGTCATTTAAGTGGATGCTAAAAGGAAGATTAGGATTTCATGCTCAGGATTATAAATGGTGAAAAGAGAAAGCATAGGAGATATGGGAGACAATTTGTACAGAGATATCCAAAATAAGAAAAGAAATATTAATCTCAGGAACAGCAAATAGGCCAGTTTGATCTCAATGTAGAGTTGGAATGTGATAGCCTAAAAGTGCAGGAAAGCAAAATTTAAGTCTGTGTTAATGGAAAGGAAATTTCCATTTCAGTAATATACAGAGCAGTTTAAACTGATATAGCCAAGTGCCATACATTTCTCAAAGAAGTGGTTTCATTTTATAAATAAAGTTAAGTATCATTGTGATTTTTCTCTTAAGGATGGATTTGAGAATACAAATAAGTCATCTGAGCAGAAGTATCTTGTTCTCATCAGGAAGGAGTATCACATCATAAAAGCTATGAGTTGTGTTTCATAAATGACTCAGGGAAATACTTTTCAGTGTGTTTTCTGTTTTGGTTTGGTTTGGTTTGGGTTTTCATTCATCAGGTGACATCAGAAAAGTCAGAAAAGTAAGTTGTCTGGGACAAAACAAACTTCAAATCAATGAATAAAACTGTTCAGAAAAATTTAATTATTAGTAAGGGTTGTTTTTAGCCACAGGGTGACAAGGCACTCAATGAGATACCAGGAAAATAAAACATAATGGATAGGGCAGTAGACTTGGAATTAGGAAGGCCTACATCCATGTTCTTTAATAGTTTTCTTTAATCAAGAACAATTTATTTCACTGCTCTATGACTTAGTTTCCTCATCTATAAAATCAAGGTGATAGTTTCTAAATCCCCTTTAAGTATTTAATCTCCTTTGCCCTCAGTTAATTGTCTCCCTTCTCCAAAATGAAGAAGATTGTACTGGTAATGGCTATAACTGTCACCAATTGAACATCCAACTGATTGACTTGGAAGTAGAAATTTGGGCTTAAGACTGATGTGAAATACGAAATCTCACTGATGACTCTGATCTCTTATTAATTAAGTACATGGCCGGGGTCCAACACTTCCTAATTTTCTCTTCTGTTGTCAATTGCTTCTTGACTTACTGGCATCCTTATCAATCAATCCCTTAGTCTAATGAATGGCAGCATTCCTTTAATCTTCTGCTTAAAGGAAGGACAAAATGGATATGACCTTGGCTGCTAAGAACCAATAGTTACAAAGGGAAAAAAGAAAAGAAGCCGCTAAGAATTGTTCTTCAGCAGCTCAGCCTAATTCTTGTTAGCAAGTTTGTGAGTCATTTTATGAATGGCTCTTCTCTTCAAATTATGGCTCTGCTTCCCACTTCCAATGAGTCTCTTGTATTGCTTCTAATATTGTTTCCTCCCAGCAATTGAAACACACATCCCTGCTGGGTTGGTAAGAATAGAATTTCTTTCCGGAATTCTTTCTTCCTGCTGAATTGTTTCATTTTACTTCCTCCAAATCTGAAATAAAGTAATTTGTACCTCAAATGACACAAAATGACCCAAAAGCCTTGTTCTTTTGCTTTTTTCAGGCAGGCTATTTGGCAGTGCCAAGGTCCTACCATAACTTGAAGACAGTGGTTGCCAATAGGAAGGAGAAACTTGGGTACTAAGGAATGTAGAGCTCAATTGAATTAGTTCAACTTAACAAGCTTTTTCTAAATGCCAATTAAGGGCACAGCACTATGCTGGGGACACTATAAAACAGAAGAATAAGTAAGGCATGACCCCTTTACCCTTGGATATTCAAATCTTCAATCTAACAGAAGTGAAACATGGATATAAGAATAGTAGTTATTCTGCCATCTAGCCATTCATCAACCTATCAGCAGGAGTTATCCAGTCTCTACTGAGAAAGAGAGGGGAGAGAGAGAGAGAGAGAGAGAGAGAGAGAGAGAGAGAGAGAGAGAGAGAGAGAGAGAGAGAGAGAGAGAGAGATTTAGAACATATAAGAAAAGATCAATAAAAAAGAAAAGGAAGGAAGCAAAGGAGGGCAGGAGGGAAAGAGGAAGAAAAAAAAGAAGAAAGGAAGAAAAAGAAAGAAAGGGAAAATAAAGGAAGGGAAGGAAAAGAATGGGAAGAAAAACTGTCAGGTAGGTAGATTTGGACCAGATTCTATAGCATGGTGAATAGAGCCAGATATGGAATTTGAAAAACTTGGGTTCAAGCCCTCCCTAGGTGATCAGCTGAAATTCACTTAGTATAGTATGCTAGCTGGTTCTCCAATACTATAGTATGCTAGGTGGTTCCCTAAGACTATGATGCAAATTAAAACGAAAACAATGTTAAAGAGAGGTCTATACAAAGTATATTGTTTTCTATTGAGGGAGGCATCTTTTTTTTAACTGATGTCAACCAAGGAAGAGATCATACCTGAATGTGGCTTTGCAAGATGAGTAGGATTTCCTGATGCAGAAATGAACAGAATGGAAATAGAACATGGGCAAGTCCAGGGATGCGAAAAGCAAGTGGAAGACATGTTTAAAATTAGATAATAGTGATAATCTAATTTATCATAAGCAAATACTATATGAAGGGGAGCACACTCTTGCTTTTCGGAACTTTCATATCTAAACTGTTTAAGGGAGGTAGTAGTCCTGCTCAATTATTAATCTGATACCCATGAACTTTTAAAACCTTGATTATATTTCATTATAATTTAGTACAATGTGATACTACACATCATTTATTTTATTCAAAATATTGCTTTAAGAAAATATTCCTAGCCTTTCCCAGATAGCCTAAGGGGTCCATGACACAAAGTAGTTAACATTTTCTGTTTTCATTCATCTTCAAGGTCCCTTCCATTCCTAAATGCACCATATATCATCTGTAACATCTTTTCAATTTCTAACTCTTATGACTCCATGGTTCAAATTCATCATTTACTAATTATATGATCTTGAACAAATTCTTTATCAGAGCTTAATCTAAAAATGATGATTATAATAATTATAACAAGCATTTACGTAAAGTTTTAAGGTTTGCAAAGAATTTTACATATATTATCTTATTTGATTCTCAAAAAATCTTTGGGAGATAGTTGCTGAAGAGGATGAGGAAGTTGGTAAAGACATAAAGTTCTATTCTCACACATCCAGGGAAATGTTTACAATTATCAATAGATACTACATATTTTCAATCTAATCAGCTGTATTAATATTTTCTTAAGTCTAAGTAATCAATAACAATAACAAAATCAATCTTTGATTGATTCAAGTTTTCCCTAGTATACCCTTGGATATGTCGTGGTTTGGAGAGAACATTGGCTTCTTAATAGGCTGTATTGATGGAGATCTCTTTCCATAGGTATTGACAATCTAGAAGTCAACAATAACAATAGCTAATATTTATAAAGTGCTCACTATATTCCAGGCACTGAGCTAAGTGCTTTAAAACTATTATGTCATTTGATCCCTCTCACAAAAAACTTGGGAGGTAGGTGCAATTATTATCCCCATTATACAGATGAGGAAAAGAAAGCTGAAAGAGACTTAATGCCTTGGTTAGGGGTACCCAGAGAGCAACCATCTTAGGCCAGAATTGAACTTGAGAAATAAAAGTTCTATCTAATGAAAAATCCTGGCACAGTTCTAAGGAACTCATTACTAGGTTGACCACAATATGATGAATGTTTTGCCTGCAGCAACTGATAAAGGTCATGACTTTATTCAAAGAAAGCTAACAATCATCTCCAGTGCAGTATCACAGTGATAAAATCTAAGATTACTTAAGTTATAAAGAAATCTTTGCCCTAGAAATTCTTAGGCTTATAAGGCTTGAATTAGTATGTATACATAAAATAATGTGTGTCTATGTATAAATATATGTATGTATACAGATTCATACATACATACATGCATCCATATATTATAGATACATTTATAACTAAATTCTATGCTATACATTATACATACACATACGCCTGCAACATATGTGCATATGTACATGCATGTGTGCACACATGTGTGTATACATACATATATGTGCATATCATGACTATATATGCACATATATACGTGTGAGTCATGTGATATATGTATATTTATATATAGTCATATTTTCATTAGGTATGTGCATACTTTACAATAATAAAATATGAATTTCTCTACAAACAAGTCTTTTTAGGCCATCACAGTAACTATATCTTATCTCTAAATGTATTTAACCAAAATATTAACCACAATTTATGTTCCTAACTTTATCCAAAGGCAGATTACACAAATTTGAATTATCTGTATTTTGTCTCATCTGTCTTCCATAGTATCATCAGATAACAGGATTTAGATCAGAAAGAAACTTTAAAGAAACTATTTAAAGTTTTAAAGAAATTTTATCTAAATCCACCATTTCAGTCTGTAGATGCAAGAATCAGAGGCCTAGAGAAAAGTGACCTATCCAAGGGTCACCTAGTAAATTAATGCAGAGCTGTAATTTCAAGCCAGATATGCTGATTCCAAAGATATGTGCTTTCCACATTTTCTTCTCCTTCTCTTTCTTCATTGAGGCAGTTGAGGTTAAATTACTTTTTCAGGGTCACGCAGCTAATAAATATTAATTAAATGAGGCCAGATTTGAACTCATATCTTCCTGACTTCAGGAACAGCACTCTATCCCCTGAGTCATCTAGCTGCCCCTCTATATTTTCTTCTTAACTATATCATCTGTTGTTGACATTGAATTTCTAAATTGTTTCTTTGCAATTTTGCTCCAGAATGGAGCTTTCAGGAAAATGAAAAAAAGAAGTCTTTGAAATGAAAAGAATTAAATTTTTCCAACCAAGAGAGTAAGCCTAAAATGTTGTAACATTATAATTAAAAAATATGTAGCAATATTTATGATTCTGTTATTCAACATACTAGATATTTCTACTAGACTGAAATCATTTACTAATTTGATAGGGAAGCAATGTATGTCTTCATTGAAATCATTGATACAAATGGTACAGGGAACTCTTCCATAGGGAGATCTCTGAGTCCGTATACTAAGAGCTCACTGCAAGTTGACATTGGGTGATCAAGGAAGACTGGTATCACTGGTGTTAGGGATACTGAATCCTTTTCGGGACCACTTACCTATGTTTTGCATCTATTTGACACTGAGCTTCTAAGAAACTTTAGCACTTGTAGCCAGAAGCCAATTTCATAGATGAGCTGAAACACATTGAGGGTAATTGACAAACTTCAAACTCACTGATGAGTTAGGGAGATGTCCACCAAAACCATGTAACAGCTTCCTCTGGTGGAATGAGTGAATGAAAACTGGTTGTTGCAAAGCCATGAAGGCAGCTGAAGTAGGGACTGAAGGGCACTCAGAGCTTGGTCAGATTTGAAAGACATTAAAGTCATCTACTGCATCAGAGCCATCACTCATTTTCTTAACTTTGGTCTTGTCACTGGACTTTTCTGACTCTGGAAGAGAAAGACTAATGATTTTATGCAACTATGCCTCACTTCAATGCAATTCATGCATGAGTCAGGATTTTATCCATTGATGGCATTGTTCCTCTTTGAAAATAAAGTATAAACAACAGTAATCAGAATACTTTGGGTCTTGTATTTCAAATATTGCCAAACCTATTCATCATTTGGACTAATTATATAAAACTCAAATAGGAACAGGAACCATTAAACTCTACAAGAACTCTTACAAGAAGTGTCCAAATTAAGAGGTAGTATTGGAAGAAGGTCAAAGATGTAAAATTTGCAAATATGTTACGTCTTTGATACAAGTACAGACTTTAAATACAGAAAACTTAAAGTGGATGGATATACATGAAATATATTTTAAGTGTTCAGAGCATGTGATCATCAAAATAAATGAAATTTCTCTGGCAAATAGATAGATGGCAATCTGAAATGAGATTGCTGTGATGGCTTTTAAAGGTAGAAGTAGAAACCTCTCAATCTTTGAGAGTCCTACCCTGTTTATGAAATTATTTTATTAGAAGCCACCTCTAAAATCCTGGAGTAGGACCAAATGAAACAACTCTGTTGGTCCTATCAACATTTCTACCATATATTTCTCTTTCCCTTATTAACTTAGACATTATTAATGTTCTCCATAGATTGGGAATGGGCTGAGTTCAAGAAACATTTGGAAGTGTGAAATTAGACAAAACTGGACTAATGCAGAGGAAAGGAAACAAATATTGGATTTAGTTAAGGACAAAAACATGGCAGCTAGAAATCCAGTAAACAGGAATCCTATACAACAATGTAAATGGGAACAATGGGAAATGGGGAGGTGTATTACAAAGAGGATGCTATAGTCAACAAAGTTTGGTTTATCTGGCCACTTCTAAAATAAAACTAACATTTGTCATTTAAGGGGAAGAACCACAAGGAACTGGCTTTTTTGGGATTGATATCATAAAACTATCATATCATAATAGTGATGGCAGATAAAGAACTTTGAAATATTTTTTTTAAATTTTATTTTATTTGCATAACATATGTGTGGGTAATTCTTCAACAATAACCCTTACATAGCTTTCCGTTACAAATTTTTCCCCCCAACTTCCCCACCCCTTCCCTAGGTGGCAGGATATCCACTACATGTTAATTATGTTAAAATATTGGCAAATCGAATATATGTATACATATTTCCAAACTTATCATTGTTGTGCAAGAAAAATCTTATCTACACAAACAATATATCAGATAAAGGAAACACAATGTAAGCAAACATCAATCAAGGAGTATGAGAATGTTATGTTGTGGTCCACATTTCGCATCCCTCTCTCTGGGTGTATATGGCTTTCTTCAGTGAACAATTGGAGGTGGTTTGAAACATCATTGTTGAAGAGAGCCATGTCCATCAGAATTAATTGTCATATAGTACTGTTGTTGCCGTGTATAATGATCTCCTGGTTCTGCTCATTTCACTCAGCATCAGTTCATGTAAGTCTCTCCAGGCCTCTCTGAAATCATCTTGCTGGTCATTTCTTACAGAACAATAATATTCCATAACATTCATATACCATAATTTATTCAGCCATTCTCCAATTGAAGGGCATCTATTCAATTTCCAGTTTCTAGCCACTACAAAAAGGGCTGCCACAAACATTCTTGCACATGTGGGGCCTTTTCCTTCCTTTATGATTTCTTTGGGATATAAGCCCAATAGAAATGCTGCTGGGTCAAAGGGTATGCACAGTTTGATAACTTTTTGAGCATAGCTCCAAATTGTTCTCCAGAATGGCTGTATCCGTTCACAGCTCCACCAACAATGCATCAGTGTCCCAGCCCTCCCACAACCCCTCCAACATTCATCATTAACTTTTCCTGTCATTTTAGCCAATCTGATAGGTGTGAAGTGGTACCTCAGGGTTGTCTTGATTTGCATTTCTCTGATCAACAGTGATTTGGAGCACCTTTTCATATGACTATAAATAGTTTTAATTTCATCCTCTGAAAATTGTCTGTTCATATCCTTTGACCATTTATTGATTGGAGAATGGCTTGAATTTTTATAAATATGAGACAGTTCTCTATATATTTTTGAGATGAGACCTTTATCAGAACCCTTGAATGTAAAGATGATTTCCCAATTTATTACTTCCCTCCTAATCTTGTCTGCATTGATTTTGTTTGTACAAAAACTTTTTAACTTAATATAGTCAAAGTTATCTATCTGGTTTTCAATTAAGAGTTCCAGTTCTTCTTTGGACATAAATTTATTCCATCTCCAAAGGTCTGAGAGGTGAACTATATTACATTCCTCTAATTTACTTATAGTATCACTCTTTATATCCAGATCATGAACCCATTTAGATCTTATCTTGGTATGTGGTGTTAGATGTGGGTCAAGCCCTAATTTCTTCCACACTAAGAACTTTGAAATATTAAGGCAAATCAGTGAGGTCTCAGTAGTGACAGAGGAGGAAGAAGGAATAAAGGAAAGTACCCATTTGTTCCCATTGGAGTTTAGAGTTCTCTCAGGTCACTACCAAGCATGAAATGGGGCTTTAATCATTCTCTCACATAAAGTCCAGGTTCATAAAGGAACAGCACCAATTGGGGTAACTCTGAGTGTCATTGTTCTTTAGAGACCTGAGATGGAATAAGTGGGCCAGTTAATAGATTGAATTTGAATCCAGGAGTTTCTGATTCAGATGCCAGCATTCTATCCATGACCCCATGTTTCTCTCTTCCCTGGCACACAGTAGACAATAAATGCTTGTTGATTGATTAATTGTAAATGGACAAGTTGCATATTTTTTCTGAACCTCAGAGACAAAAAAGGAGATTCTCATCCCAACTTTTTTATATCATGGATAGGAGTGGAAGAGTTCTCTCATTATGATCCCCTTGTTCACTATCAAGTGTGTGTGCATTTTATGAAAGATGCTAGAGAATCACTTGGGACTAATGAAGAATGGCAGAATCCCATGTGTCTCTCTGCTATCTAATCTAAGAGTATTATTAGCCACCAAGTCCAAAGAACTCTCATTGTCTGTGAGTGATGTTACTCTTCTACACAGGAAGAAAGAGATTTGTTTTTGTCATGACCTTGAATAATCTTTTGTAGTTGACTGTGGGAGTGTGATTTATTTTTCAGGCTCAGAGGAGTAAAAGCATTTGTGTGCTGACCTGAAAGAATGAGTGGAAGACACACAGTATTGAAAGGTGTTGCTATAAAGTTTGTACCCTGAAATGTCAGGGTGGGTGGATGTGGGATGATGGAAAAGGAGTGTGTCATGAATCCTTTATAAACAGATCCCCACCTCTTCCTTTCACTCCTGTGAGCATCTTATCCAAATGAAATGGATAATGGTCTTATGATTGGGGACTATGAGATATGTCCTGCCAAAATAAGTGTTACTGAGGAAGCTAGATGGTTCAATATAAAGATACTGGGTTTAGAGTCAGGAAGACTTGATTTCATGATCCTTCCTCAGACACTCCTTGCTTTTAAGATGAAGTATAAACAACATTAATCAGAAAACCGTGGGTCTTATCATTCAAATGTTGTAAACCTACTTATAATTTCGAATAGTTATAACAAACTGCAACACGAAGAGGAACTATTAAACTCTATATAAGAATCCCTGTGGCCCACATATTGATTTAGAAAACCACACATTAAGGTTATGTTCTATTATATATATATATATATATATTTATTTATTTCATTAAATACTTAAGTTGCATTTAATGTGGCTCAGACTGTGTTTAGGAGATGTAGAGAGTAGTCACCATGTTGGAAGAATCTGATTGAGACCATATCTCTATATTTCCAGTTATCCTCTCTCATCACTGTTTCTCTAATCTGCAAAATGAGAGAAGTTTCAACTCAGTGGTACATAAAGTCCCTTTCAATTCTAAATCTATGGCCTTTGACACAAAGAAGCCTGAGTCTATGAATGAAAAATGAGATGGACAAGTACTTTTTCTCTGCCATCAAATGTACAGGTCTAGTCTCAAAAAAAGGCTTGGTTAATACAAACTATTTTTCATATTTAAATGATGGTTGTGTCTATGTTATCCAAATAAATACTTGAATTTCACATTTTACTTTGGTGATTCAATGGTAGCCTTGGAATCCACTGATATTTCCCCTTCCATGTGTTTCCCAGTTGAGCTTATAGAATGACAAAAAAGCCAGGTTCTTGGAAATATGGATCAGGAAATGAAACAGTTTCTGTTATTTAAAGACAAGGAATGGCTTAACAAAATTTTATCTCAGACATTGAAAGACCAATAAAACCGCATTGTAAAAAAGCCATCATTATTCCATTTGGGCCTTCCTGGGATTATTATAAAAGATTCTCAAGTAATGAGAGCAATAAGCTGGCAAAGAAAACACTAAATAGAAGGTGGTGATAAATGTTACAAGTAAATTGACTACTGAGGTTGCTACTAAGGAAGATTCCTACTGTTACAAATTAGCTCACCAAGTATCCAGGGTCTTTGTTATAACATTATTAAAAAGAAAAACTTTAGTGAGTATGTGAGAAAAAAATAATGGGTAACATCATGTTGACCAAAACAGAGGATAGTAGTAACTTCTGATGAACAGAAAGTTCCTGGAGTCAGAAATGCTTGGGTTTGAAGCACATTATCATAGCCCATCTGGACTCACTGAATCAAGGTCTTGTAAAGGGAATCATATATTTGAGAGAAAAATAAAGGAACTACCAGAAGCAGCCAGATGGCTTAATTGATAAATCAGTGCAAAGACCAGTCAGTGTTCAATTCTTTTTTTTATCCTTTTCTGTTCTTTTTTTTTTAAATATTTATTTTAATATGCATTGCTTTATGAATCATCTTGGGAGAAAAAATCAGAGCAAAAAGGAAAAATTATGGGAGAAATGAAAAAAAAAACCCAGAAAATAGAAGTAAACAATATCTGTTGATTTGCATTCAGTCTCTCTAATTCTTTTTCTGGGAGCATATGACATTTTTTGACAAGTCTATTGGGATTACTTTACATCATTGAACCACTAAGAAGAACCAACTCTTTCATAATTGATCATCATATATTCTTGATAATATTGTGTACAGTGTATTCCGGGTTCTGTTCATTTTGCTCAGCTTCAATTCATGGAAATTTTTCCAGGCCTTTCTAACATCAGCTTATTCATCATTTTTATAGAACAATAATATTCCATTAGCTACATATAGCACAACTTGTTCAACCATTCCCCATGTGATAGGCATCTACCCATTTCCCAATTCTTTGCTACCACAAAAAGAGCTGCAACAGAACCAGTAATAACACTAGTTAGGTCAAAGGGTATGCACAATTTTATAGCACTTTGAGCATAGTTGCAATGTGCTCTCCAGAATGGTTGGATCATTTCACAATTCCACCAACAATGGATTAGTGTCCCAGTAATCCCACACCCCCTGCAACATTAGCTTTTCCTGCCATTTTAGCTAATCTGAGAAATGTGAGGTAACACTTCAGAGTTATTTTAATTTGCATTTCTCCAATCAATAGTAATTCAGAGCATTTTTTCATATGACAATAGATGGCTTTAATTTCATCATCTGAAAATTATCTTTTAATATCCTTTGACCATCTATCATTGGGGAATGATTTGTATTCTCATAAATTTGACACAGTTCTTTAGATAATTTAGAAATGAGACCTTTAACAGAAATACTGGTTTTAAAGATTTTTCCCAGCTTTGTACTTGGTTCTGTTGATTTTGTTTGTGCAAAAACTTTTAAATTTAATATAACCAGCCTGTGTTCAATTCTTAATCATGGCACTTAGCTGTGTGACCCTGGGGAAAATTACTTATTTTTTAGACTCAGTTTCTCAACAGTAAATGGGGATAATATTATTATCTTATCTCACAATGCTGTTTGAAGGATCAAATGACATATAGATAGATAGATAGATAGACAGAAATATATACATAAATATATGCAGAAATGTTTGATATACTCAAAAAGACTATATAGCTATTATAATTATATAATTATTATAGGTAATGTGATTTTTAGTGCAACTTCATGATTCAATATGCCTTCTCTGGAAGTTCAGTGTGTGGTTCTGAAAGTTACCTGTGATATTTTATGATGACAATGATTACAATAATAATGACAGTAAACAATTATATAATACTTTAACATTTCTGACACACACTATGTAATATAAACTTACTATTTATATAATATATATACTATATACCCTACATCTTTATACACATAATATATATGTATACATATAGTATATGTATTATGTAATATATAAAATATATATATACCACAAATGTTTATGTGTATATGTAGCTAGATAGATTGCGCGCGTGTGTGTGTATTCAAATGATTCTCACTATAAACTATGAGGTAGGTATTACCATCCACTTTGGCTAAATGAGAAAACTGAAGCTTAAGTGACAACTAGAATGTATGGAACATGGGAAGGCAATTCAGGTCTTTCTGACTTTCAAAGATGTCTTTCTGGTTAAGAAGCATTTATTAAGTGCTTTCAAAGTGCTATGCTAAGTGCTTAGAAACCAAAATGATCTTCTTATCCCCACTCTTCATGTTTTGTGACTTTACTCATTCTTATACTTGTATCAGTATCTTCAAACCAGTTTCAGCTTTGGGTGGGCACTTCTAGTTACTTCCTTGAAACAGGATTCTTGGTATTTGCTTTTTGTTCAATTCATAAGACTCCTAGAGTCATCAGATTACAGATATCGAGTTGAAAGATAACTCAAAGGCCATCTAGTTCAATCTTCTCATTTTAGAGAAGAAAGAACTTGAACTTGCCCCAGGGGACATATTTAGTGAGTGTCAGCAGTAGATTTCAAGCCCAGCCCTTCCCATACCAGAGTTAGTACTCTTTACATTCAGAAAATATTAATTGCTCAGTCAACAAATATTTTTAAACATCTATTTTTGGCAGGCACTGTACTAAGCATGGGAGATACCAAGAAATAAGAAGTGAGGGAGAGACAGATAGAGACAGACAGCAAGACAGAGACAGAGAAACAGACACAGACAGACAGACAGGAGGAGGGGGAGGGAAAGATCTTATTTTCAAGGAGTTAACAATCTAATGGGAAGAAAGCATGCAAACAACTACATACAAACAAAGTAAAACACAGGTTTTGAAATGGGGATAATCAACAGAGGAAAGACATGAGAATTAAGGGTAAAAATAGAAGATGGAATTTTAGTGTTGAGTACTTTTTGTTCCTGTCCTGAATACTAAAATAAACATAAAGTTCAAATAAGTCATGTAAACAACTATATACAAATAAGATATGCACACAGGTTGAAATGGAAATAATCAACAAAGGGAAGACAAGAAAATTAAGGGGATTGGGAAAAGTAGAAGATGGTATTTTAGTGTTAAGTACTTTTTGTTCCTGTCCTAGATACTAAAAGAAACAAAAAGTTCAAATAAGTCATTACCATTCCATCATGGTCTTAAAGCCTCATTTGGAGTATGATGGCAGAGAGAAAAGGGAATTATGTTTCTCTCTTTCTTGCCAGGAGGACTACCATTTAAGTGTGACTCCACTAAAAGTATAAATGGATAGTCACAACTTACTCCTAAGTTTTGCTTTCCTTTATCCAAAGTCCTTTGCCAGGAAAACCAATAGACAGAGTCTACCCTGTCTTAGATCCCTGAGCTGGCAATAAATTGACAGATTGAATAGTCCCTCTCTATCCTCTACTGAAATAAATGATCCCAATGCAAAAGACTGATTAGATGAATGTAGCAAGAAGGAGTGTTTCTATATTCTTTGTTCCTGGAGGAAACAGCTCCTACTCAAAAGTCCACTTGTCCCATAGAGATGCACTTCTCTGAATGTCAAACAATGTTTCTTCTTGACCAGATTTATAACAATAAACATAAAGAAGTTTTTTGCTGTTATATTATGCATTATAATAAAGAGGATTTTCACATGGGATGTGGCACATCCAAATAATTTTATTACAAAATAATCTGGGATTCATTTTTTACCAACTTAGAAGTACTAAAAACTTCTCAACCCAAGAACAATCTCTGAAAATAGCAGCAAAAGGACCTGAAATTTGATACAGTTAATTGCCAAATCCTCTTCCCCATGCCACCAACAAAAGCCATCTTTAATGTAAAGTTCATATTTAAGGAATAGGGTGGAAAAATGAGCAAATGCCAAAAACAAAATAACTTAATCATAAAAGTTACTATTGTGTAGGGAAGATCAAGACAGATTCAGAAGATAACAAAACCCAAACAGTTACAAACAAAGCCTCAAAGAAAAAATAAAATGTGAACATTATCTAAACAATTGCAATAAAATTTTCTAGAAGGGTAAATGAAAGATTTTTAAAATAAAAAAGAATGGTAGAGGAAAATTAAGTAAATAAAAGAAAATAAAGGAAGAAAATCATGAAAAGAAAAAAGAGGTATCAAGAAATATGAAAGAACATGACACTTTGAACAAATACTTGGCCAAATGATAAGAGAGGTACAAAACTTGATGGAAAAAAAAATAATTTCCTAAAAATACAATTTGGCAAATAGAAGCTAAAGAACCCATGAGACATCAAAATAATAAGTTAATGTCAAAAAATTTAAAAGATAGGAAAAGTGAAATATTTCATCAGGAACAATAATGGGTCTGGAAAACAGATGAAGAAGAGATCATGTAAGAATTATTGGACTACCTGAAAACCATGACCAAAGAAACTGACTAAATATCTTTTAGTGCATAAGTGGAAGCACAGATTGAAAATCATTTGGAAAAATCTTTCACAAAATAAAACACTGATTCTTCTTTAAAATGCTATAAAGTATAGTAATCAATGAAACCTTTCTTAAATGATGAGTAGTATCTATCCAAAACCAGGAATAAGCACTATCTATAATAGATTTAAACTAGAAGCATTTTCAGTAAGAACAGAGGTGAATCAAGAATATCCATTAGCACAAAATTGTGCTAAAATGTACTACACAGATGAAGATAAAAAAAAGAACTTAAAAGAATAAAAATAGACAATGAGGAAAACAACAATCACTTTGCAGATATGATGGTATGCTTAAGAAATACTGGAGAGGGGCAGCTAGGTGGCGCAGTGGATAGAGCACCAGCCCTGAAGTCAGGAGGACCTGAGTTCAAATTTGGTCTCAGACACTTAACATTCCCTAGCTGTGTGACCCTGGGCAAGTCACTTAACCCCAATTGCCTCAGCAAAAAGCAAAAAAAAAAAAAAAAAAAAAGAAATACTGGAGAATATATCGATATGGAAATAGATACAGCCAAACAAAATAACAAAGAGATAGAAAAGGAAATACCATTTAAAATAAAGACAGAAAACAAAATTCTTGAGACCTGACTTGCCAAGACAAACCCAACAACTACATAACACAATTACAAAACACTTTTCATTCAGATAAAAATAGATTTAAACAATAGGAGATCTATTAATTGCTTATGTGTAGGTAGGGCTAATATATCAAAAAACAAAATTCTACTTTAGTTACTTTACTTATTCAGTGCTGTATCAATCAAACTAACAAAGAATTATTTCATAGAGTTAGATAAGTAAATAACCATATTCATCTGGAAGAGCACAAGAAATCAAAGTGAAAAATATGAAGATAGCTAAATGAGCAGTTCAAAATTTCAAACTATATTCCAAAGAGTGAGTTGTAAAACCAAACTGGTACTGAGTAAGAAATAAAATGATGCATGTTCAAAAATGTTTGTGGCAGCCCTTTTTGTAGTGGCTAGAAACTAGAAACTGAATGGATGCTCATCAGTTGGAGAATGGCTGAATAAATTATGGTATATGAATGTCATGGAATATTATTGTTCTATAAGAAATGACCAGCAAGATGATTTTAGAGATGCCTGAAGAGACTTGCATGAAATGATGCTGAGTGAAATGAGAAGGACCAGGAGATCATTGTACTTGGCAACAACAAGACTGTATAATGGTCAATTCTAATGGACATGGCTCTCTTCAACAATGACATGTTTCAAACCAATTCCAATTGTTCACTGATGAAAAAAGCCATCTGCACCCAGAGAGAGGCCTGTGAGATCTGAGTGTGGTTCACAAAATAGCATTTTCACTCTTTCTATTGATGTTTGCTTACATTTTGATTTCCTTCTCAGGTTTTTTTTTTCTTGTATATCTGATTTTTCATGTACAGCAAGATAACTGTATAAATGTGTATACATATAAAAAAGTAAAGTGATGGGTCACTAAAATGCATGAATTATACAAAACACAGAAATAAATGACCATAGTTAACTAGTGTCTGAAAAAAATAAAGATTACACTTTTGGAGTAATAACTCATGTAACAAAAAATACTAGGAAAACTATAGAGCAAATGGACAGAAATTAGGTATAGAACTACATTTCATACCATAGGTCAAGATAAGATGAAAATAAATAAATGATTTAGACATATCAAAAGATATCATTAAAGAATTAGAAGAGCATGGAAAGAAATGTATATATATATACATATATGATATATAATGTATGTAAAATGTATAGCATATGTATACATATATATATATACACACACAAATATAAAGTAACTTTTCTTGTCCATTGTGGAAAAAAATGTGTCCTTAATTCTTTAGACTTATTAAAGTCATAGTATGAAAACTTATAAACAGCATTACATACATTTGTGTAGTATTATATAGTCTCAGCAATTTTAAAAGGCTTCTACAAATTAAATACTTTCTACCATAAAAAATAGAGGTGAATTGGATATCTCTTTGTTAAAGGACACAACATTTTATGAATTTTTGCAGTGAGCAAATCCTCATAATGTTCCAGTAAAAGGGGAAGAAGGGAAGTCTACACACACAGACACACACCCCAGAACAAAAGCAAAATTCCTGATGAAACAATTGTGAACAGCTTAGTCAAAGAAGAAAAATCAAATTCAGCTAAATAGAATAATGTGTATATATATTAAATCATCCAACAATTTTAGATTTTTATATGTACTAATATTTTTGCCATTACATAACTTTACATTTTGAAGAAATTCCCCATTTTCTACCCAAAGAACACTTTCTTATAATATTTTTTAATTGGGGGAAATATTCCAGATAAGCCAAACAAAACCTGAAGAATTGTAATCTAGCCCCTTTACTCTGCAAAGAAGAGTTTATTTTTCCCTCCTGTCTTCCCTTCCCTTTTCTTCCCAGAGTTTATGTTTTTCTCATCTTCTCTTCCTTTCTTTTTTCTTCCCTTCTCTTTTTTCTTCTCTCCCTCCCCCCCTCTCTCTCTCCCTTTATGATCACAGTGCTCTACTTCCTTTTGTTGTGCTAATCTTATTACTTATTTTCATTTACATGTATATTCATTTTTCAAATTGTTTTTCAAATTTGGATTTCTTCTCTCAGTATCAATGGATATAATTCTTCCCATGATTATCTGAGTTTTTAACTTAAATTAAAAAAAACCTGGATTAATATAAATGGGCAAGTATCAGAGAATAAATCCACAAAAGTGTAAAATGTGGTGAGAATTGTATGCTTACCACTCATGTTTGGTGGAGAGTCAAGATGACAGAGAAAAAGCAGTGTCACCTGAGTACTCCCCCAAACTCCTCCAAACACTTTTAAATAATGTCATAAAAATAATTTCTTGAGCAAGAATCTAACAAAGAATGCAGTAGAATAATTTTCCAGGCAAAGACAACTTATTAATTCAGCAGAAAAAATCTAACACACTTAGATGAAAATAGAGCATCATCTATAGGTCATTACACCAGTCCCAACAAACCAAAAGCAAATTCTAGGAATCACTGAATCAGCAGTGGCAGCAGCTTTTTGTGGAGTCCTCAACCCTTACATAGTCCAAGTCACAATCATGGGTGGCAGTCTCAGGGCAAGGAGGATCATTAACACATCAGAGCTTTCAACCTCAGAGAAGCAGGGATCCTCATCACAGATACAGGACAGAAAAGAGTCTAAGTGGTCACTCATTGATTATAGCATAGGCCAGGAAAAGAGTAAACATACCTTTACTTAGAACATACCAACAAAAGTACTGAAAACTTACAGGTCCCTAGAAGTATCTCTAAAAACTGCACAACCACTGAAGCTTAGGGACAGTGACAGTGTGCTCCTCACCGTGAGAGCCCTACTTTAAAAAAGAATTTAATAATAAGAAATAGGCTGGAAAAATGAACTAACAACAGAAAAAAAATCAAACCTCAGAAAGATACTATGGTGACAAAAGAAGAAAACACAGGCATTCATAGGAATATAACAAAACCAAAAAATAGGCATCCAAATCCTCCAAGAAAAATATTTGAATTTATCTCAGGCCATTGAAGAGATTTTGAAAATCAACTAGTAGAGGTCATAGGAAATTGCAAAGAGAAATGAGAGTGATGTAAGAAAATCATGAAAAATGAATCAACACCTTGGTAAAGAAAACAGAAAGATACTGAAAAAAAACATGCACTTTAAAGAACAAAGTAGGGCAAATGGTAAAAGAGGTACAAAAAACCAATGAGAAGAAGAATATTAAAAAAAAAAAGAGGAATTGTACAATTGGAAAAACAGGTACAAAATTCACTGAAGAAAAAAAATCCTTAAAAAGTAGAATTGGCCAAATGGGAAAAAAGGTACAGCAGCTCTCTGAAGAAAATAATTCCTTAAAATTAGAATTGAGCAAATAGAAGTTAATGCCTATATTTTAAAAAATCAAGAAAAAATAAAATAAAACCAAAAGAATGAAAAAGAGAGAAAATAGTGTGAAGTATGTCATTGGAAAAACAATTGAACAAAAAAAGTAATCCAGAAGAGATAATTTAATTTCTTAGGACAACCTGAAAATCATGATAAAAAATAAGTCCCAACATTATTTTTCAAGAAATTATCCAGGAAAAATGTCTCTATATCCTAGATCAAGAGGCTAACATAGAAATTGAAATAATCCCCTTATCAGTTCCTGAAAGAGATCCCAAAACAAAAATTTCCAGAAACATTATAGGTAAAAATCAGAATTCCCTGGTCAAGAAGAAAATTTTGTAAGCAGTCAGAAACAATTAAAATATTGTGGAACTGCCATCAGTACATCACAAGATTTAGCAGCTTCTATCTTAAAAGAATACCTATCTTAGAATATAATATTCTAGAGGACAAAGGAGTTAAACTTACAACCAAGAATCAGCTACACAGCAAAACTGAATATAATAATTCAGGGGGAAATAAATATTCACTGAAATAGAGAATTTTAAGCATTATTGTTAAAAGACCATAGAATTATTAAATATATTCTTTTTTTCTTTATTTTTTATTGAAGAATTTTATTTTCAAAACATATGCAAGGATAATTTTTCACCAATGACCCTTGCAAAACCCTGTGTTGCAATTTTTTTCCCTGCATTCCATCCCCTCTCCTAGATGGCAAATAAAACAATATATATTAAACATGGCAAAATATATATACAAATCAAATATAGGCATACATATTTATGCATTTTTCTTGCTGCACATGAAAAAATCTGATTAAAAGGAATAAAAGTGAGAAAAAAAATAAAATTTCAAGCAAACAACAACAAAAGAAGTGAATATGTAATGCTGTGTTCCATATTCAGTTCCCACAGTCCTCTCTCTGGGTGTAGATACCTCTCATCATCACAAGATAATTAGAACTGTCCTAAATCATCGTATTGCTCAGAAGAGCTACATCAATCAGAATTGATCATTGTATAATCTTTTTGTTGCTGTGTAAAATGATCTCCTGGTTCTGCTAATTTCACTTAGCATCAGTTCCTGAAAGTGTTTCTGGGCCTCTCTGAAATCATCATTTCTTATAGAACATTCATAAACCATAAATCCAGTTAGTTTCTAATTTCTTGCTACTACAAAAAGAGCTATCACACACATTTTTGTACACATGGGCACTTTTCCTTACTTTTAAGACCTCTTTGAGATATAAGCCCAGTAGAAACATTGCTAAATCAAAGGATATCCACCATTTGATAGCCTTTTAAGCATAGTTCCAAATTGCTCTCCAGAATGGTTGGATCAGTTCACAATTCCACCAATAATGCATTAGTGTCCCAGTTTTCCCACATCCCTCCAACATTTGTCATTATCTTTTTCTGTCATCTTAGCTGATTTGAGAGGTGCATATATTGGATTTAACATATATAAAAGATGTGTGTGTTTCAATGTTGAAAAATTATCTATGCATATCTTTTGAAAATAAAAAGAAAGCATATATAATAAGATATATTATTAATACCAAATGTCTCTATTAAAGACCTCATTTCTCAAATATTTAGAGAACTGAGTCAAATTTGTAATACTACAAGCCATGTCTCATTGATAAACGGTCAAAGGATATGAACAGTTTTAAGTTGAAGAAATCAAGGCTATCCACAGGCATATGGAGAAGTACTCTAAATTACTTGTGATTAGATAAAAGAAAATTAAAACAATTCCAGGGTATCACCTCATGCTTATCAGATTGACTAATAATATAAAAAAAGAAAATAATAAGTGTCAGAGAGAATATGAGAA
This sequence comes from Myrmecobius fasciatus, assembly GCA_023553655.1. Lineage (NCBI taxonomy): Eukaryota > Metazoa > Chordata > Mammalia > Dasyuromorphia > Myrmecobiidae > Myrmecobius > Myrmecobius fasciatus. The sequence continues at coordinate 42,401 of JAJPUD010008293.1, forward strand.
AATTGGAATATTATTACACTGTTGGTAGACTTGTAAAGTGATCCAACCTTTTTGAAGAGCAATTTGGAATTATTTCCAAAAGGCAGCCAAATTGTGAACACTCTTTCATCCAACAATCCAATACCACTACTAGATCTCTATCAAAAGAGATAATAAGAAGAGGGAATGGACATCCATGAGCAAAAATATTTATAGCAGTTCTTTTCTTGGTGGCAAAATATTAAAAATTGAGACAAAAATGCTCATCAATTGGGAAATGGTTTAACAAGCTATGATGGAATACTATTGCTCAATAAGAAATGATGAAGAGATTTCAGAAAAAAAACATGGAAAAAGTTGTATGAATTGTTGCAAAATGAAATGAACAGAACCAAAGAAATATCATTCACAGGAGTCTGGATGCATATTGAAGCATTTTTGTTCATGTACTTTATTTTGTGGTTTTTTTTCCTTTTGACCTGTTTTTTTCTTTCATAACAGTGACTAGTATAGAAATGTTTTTATATGATAGTATATATATATATATATAACCTCTATGAAATTACCTTCAATTTTTGTAAGAGTGGAAGGAGGGAGAAAAATTTAGAACTCAGAATGTTCAAAATGGCTATACAACTTCATATTGAATATGAAATAAAGAAAAGTAAAGAAAGTAAAAAGAAAGTTGTTCAGCCTGGACTTCTCCCCAAAATAGATGCTCCAGAAGGAACTCATAAATAGGAGAAAGGGATTAAGAGGAAATATATTCCAAAATCGGATTCTTTTTTTTTAATTTCAGTAGTAATAAATAAATAAATAAATAAATACAGATTTAATAGTAGTATCCCAACTACTTGTAAAGATAGTTTTCAAAAGGCATTTTTGTGAAATTTTGACTTTCAAATTTTTTTCTTCCTCCATCCTTTAACTCCCCCCTTCCCAAGTTAGCAAGCAATCTGATATAGCTTATTCATGTAAATCATTTTAGCCATATTTCCAAATCAGTCATGTTGTGAAAGAAACATCAGAACAAAAGGTAAAAACAACAAAAAAATAAAGTTCCAAATGGTTAAAACAGTATGTTTTGACTTACATTCAGATGCCATAGTTCTCTTTCTGCATGCAGATAGCATTTTCTACCCCAAGTTTATGGGAATTGTCTTGCATTACTAGATTTCTGAGACGAGCTAAGTCTATCACATTTGATCATCACATAATTTTGCTGTCACTGTATACAGTGTTCTCCTGGTTCTGCTCCCTTCACTCAATATCAGTTTATGTGAATCTTTCCAGCTATTCTTAGGTCAGCCTCCTCATCATTTCTTATAGAACAATAATATTCTATTATATTCACTCTAACTTATTCAATCATTTCCCAATTGATGGGCATTCATTCAATTTCAAATTCCTTTGCACCACAAAAAGACTTACACATTTTTTTGTGTTTATGGATCCTTTCCACTTTTTTTCCTGATCTCTTTGGGATACAGATGTAGTACAAAGGGTATGCCCAATTCTAGAACCCTTTGAACATAGTTCCAAATTGCTGTCCAGATGACTGGATCACTTCACAACTCTACCAACAATGTATTAGTTTTCCTATATCCTCTCCAATATTTATCATTATTTTTTCCTTTCATCTTAGTCAATCTGAGAGGTATAAAATGGTACCTCAGAATTGTTTTAATTTGCATTGAATCAATAATGATTCAGAGTATTTTTTCATGTGAAAATAGATGGCTTTAATTTCTTCCTCTAGAAATTGCTTGTTTATATCCTTGACTATTAATTAGAAAATGACTTGTATTCTTTTAAATCTCACTCAGTTTTCTTTAAATTTTTAAATGAGGCCTTTATCACAAACACTGGCCATAAAAATTGTTTATTAGCTTTCTACTTCCCTTCTGATTTTGGCTACATTGGTTTTGTTTGGGGAAAACACTTTTCTCATTTAATGTAATCAAAATTATCCATTTTGCATTTCACAATAAACACTAGTTCTTCTTTGGTCAAAATTGTTCCATTCTCCAAAGATCTGGAAGGTAAACTATTCCTATTTCTCCCAATTTTCTTTTAATGTCACTTTTTATGTCTAAATCATGAACTTGTTTTGAACTTATTTTGCTATAGGTGTGAGAATTTTATTTATGTCTAGTTTAAATAGTTGATTCTTAATCAGAAATGAGTTGAATGGATGACTTCTAGGGTCCTTTCTAATCCTGAACTTTTATGATCACATCATATCATAATAATAATGATCTTATAATTTTTTCTTCACTAAACTCATATTATCCTGCCTCATCAATACATGGAAGCTAAGTGTGGTCTCAGAAGGCTTTTTAAGCATAGCAAAGCTCTGTTCATTCATTACAAGGCATATAATCTAAAGAACTAGGAACAGAGATGATTGATCTCTTTGCTGTCCAAAATCTACTCTGATTTGAAAGATGCTGATCACTAGAAATTTTAGAACCAGACATTATGATTAGCTAACAAAGGCACAAAGGAATGGGATTATATACCATTCATTATCAACATCAAGGCTTTCTATTGTCTATACAAAAAGAATCATAGATCTTTGAAAGAGCTATCCAAAGTACCAATATTACTAGTATTAGATACAGAACATTAAACATAGAAGCAAAGGAAAACAAGGTTAAAGTGATTTAATGTCTGTGAATCCATTTAAGGAAGGAGGCATTGCCTTTAGAACAAAACTTTGAGAAAGAGCTTTAAAAACCTGCAAAGTGTCTTCAGACATTGAAGATCAATATAGCAGAACACTGATACAAATAACTAAGAAAAGTCAATGGTAATAGGTACCTCAACAAGTGCCAAAGGTAAAAAACTCAGGAATGAATACTTATTACTACCTGCCTCATTTGAACCTTAAAATTCCATGACTGTTCGTTTCTGAAAAGTAATCCTGATTCTCAGTAATCAATAATCAAGACACTTTTTCCAGATGGATAAAAAATTTAAAAAAAAGATCCAAATATCCCAAGCCCCTCATATTATGTTCAGGGAATTATGAAGAGGTTTTGCTCACAAAGCTCCCCTATTTATCTTAGTGGCAAGTGATCCTATAATAATGCAAAAGGTTGAGGAATTTTATAGAAATAACAATGAACTTAGAAGTAAGAAAAACATAAACCTGGTGCTGGCTTAATTACTTTAGTACATACACTATTATTTAAAAATGTTCACAATTTCTATGTCCATTCATACTAAAGTCAGTCATTGCTGCAACAACAAAAACACATCTAAATTACCAAAATTGATTTTTCTGAACTTATACATTATATAATCTGATAACCAGACCAAGGTCATAAATATTTTAATAACTGTAGTCAGAATTTTACATGATAATTTAAGAATAAAAAAGTGCTTTACAAACATTATAGCATTTTAATCTCACAACAATGCTGAGATATAGATTCTATTTTATAGGAAAGGAAACTGAGGCAGGCAGAGATGATGTGACTTTAACAATAATCATAAGTGTCTGAATCAGGATTTGAACATAGGTCTTCTTTGTTCTAGATCTAGTCCTCTATCCTTAACCATCATGATAGACATGATATACTAGATCTAGCATATCTATATCTAGTATACCATGTCTATCATGTGCAGATCTTGGGCTGGTCCTTAATTCATCCACTAATTAGATGTTGCCTCTTCATTAGTTTAAGAAATTCAATTTTCTAATTTGTACCTCAGTTTCCTTATCTATAAAATAATGGGTTTGGACCAGCAAGACGATTTCAGAGAGGCATGGAGAGACTTGCACGAACTGATGCTGAGTGAAATGAGCAGAACAGGAGATCATTATACACGGCAACAACAATACTATATGAGGATCAGTTCTAAGGGACATGACTCTCTTCAACAATGAAATGCTTCAAACCAGTTCCAATTGTTCAGTGAAGAAAGCCATATACATCCAGAGAGAGGTATGTGAAATGTGGACCACAACATAACATTTTCATGTTCTCTATTGAGGTTTGCTTGCATTGTGTTTCCTTTATCGGATTATTCTTTCTTGTAGATACGATTTCTCCTGCACAAAAAAAAAAATGATGTGTGGCAATAACTATACATGTATTCGATTTCTTAAGTATTCTAACATAATTATCATGTAGTGGATATTCTGCCATCTAGGGGAGGGATGGGGAGTAGGGGGGAAAATTTTGTAACAGAAAGCTTTGTAAGGGTTAATGTTTAGGAATTACCCATACATATGTTTTGCTAATAAAAAGTATTAATAAAAAATAAAAAATAAAATAAAATGATAGGTTTGGAGTAGGTAGTTACCAAGGTCTTTGTCAGTTTAGAAATTCTTTGATTCTACTGCAGTAAGAGGCCTGATTTAAAATGATAATGAGGTATTTTAATTTCTGTTTCAAGGTAAAATCATTATGAGCTTATAAGTTAGTTGCAATTTACTATCATACCTTTTTCTTGTATAAATTTGTCAGGGAGATTGATTTGTTTCAGATCATGTCTAAATTGCCTGCATATTGCCCAGAGAGTATTTATATCACATGAGATTCCTATTTCAATTTCAATAACTATGAATGAAAACAAGAATTGTGTGCAGAGAAACCAATAGGTAGATTAACACAATTCTAATATGCAATGCAAATATTATGAGACAGAAATAAAAGTACAGAGTGCCCTTAATTACTCAAGCTCTTTCTCTCTCTGGGATTTGAAAGAGATTTGTTTTGTTTGTTTGCCTTAATTTATGCTACCTATGCTTGAGCAGATTTATACTTTGGCTCAAAGAACTTTTAGACAGGAAGACATTTTCATCAGGCTAAAATATTTGCCTGATTTGCTCAGCAATATTAGCAATAATACCAGTACTTCTCTTCAGCCCACATCTTCATTTTCACTCTCAACTCTTAGACTTCCTATGCCAGCAACTCCTGCTTTTCATGGCAAGCCACAGTCAGCTTTCATGTTTAAATAATTACTACCAACTTGGAATAAGTCCAACATCCAATTCAGGCCACCATATTAGTTGGAACTCTGGCATAATGAGAACAAGATGACTTTTTCAGTTTTATATCATTAAAAAAGATACAATGTTGATTTATTCCCAAAAATTTCCCAAGGTTGCCTGGAGTCCATATAAACATACACACACACACACATAGGCTTGTAGTAGCTTCAAAAAGACCTTCTAACCATAAATAAAAGTATTTATTAAATACATAATTTTATATTTGATTTTTAATAGTTTTCTCTAGTAACATTTAAAACATTTGAAACATTAGAAAACATTTTTAATTTTTTGAATTCTAGGTTCACTCCCTTATCCCCACTTACAATTAAGAAGTGACATGTGAAGTTATGAAAAATATTTCCATTAAAATCAAGTTGTGAAAAAAAACATGCATCTCCCATCCTAATGAAAATAAAAACCCTCAAGAAAAATTAACTCGAGAGAGATACAAAAGAGAAAGACAGAGAGGGAATATTCCAATTTGTTTTTAGACACAATCATATTCTTCCCTGGGTATGGATAAGTTTTTATCATAAGTCCTTCAGAGTAGTTATGGATCATTGTAGTATTGAGAATAGCAAAGTAATGTATAGTTGGTCATCCCAGAACATGATTAATTACTTTATATACAGTACATTTTACTTGATTTCAGGGAGGACTTTCTAGTTTTTTTTCCTTGAGAGCATCCTACTCATCATTTCCCAAAGAACAATAATATTCTATCACAAATACACACCACACTTTATTAAGCCATTCCCCAATTGATGGACATCCCCTCAATTTACTTTTTTTTGCCCTGAGAAGAGCTGCTATTTTTTGTACTTTTTTGTATTTTTTGTATTTTTTGTACATATAAGTCATTTTCCTTTTTATAAAATATCTTCTGGTATTTATGCTTAGCAGTGGTGTTTTGATGTCAAAGGATATGCAAAAATGTATAGCCCTTTGGACACAGATCATATCTTTTGATCATTTATCAATTGGGACATGGCTCCTATTTTTTATAAATTTTACTCAGTTCCCTCTATGTTTGAAAAATTAGGTCTAATCAGAGAAACTTGCTTCAAAATTATTTTTTATAATCACTATAGCTAACTGTGTTTCCTCTCATTTATTCTCTCTCTCTCCTTTTACCCTGTCCCTCTTCAAAAGTGTTTTGCTACTGACTGTTCTCTCCCTTAACATACTCTCACTTTTGTCACCATCCCCCCTTCCTGTATTTTCCTGCAGGGTAAGATAGTATTGAGCATGTATGTTATTTCCTCTTTAAGCCAATTCTGATGGCAGTAAGGTTCCCTCACTTCCTCTCTTTTCCCCCTCTTCCCTTCTACCATAAAAGCTTTTTCTTGCCTCTTTTTGTATTTCCTTTAGCATCACTTTCTTTCATTTCCCCAATTTTTCCTCTACTTCTCTAACTTGATTTTCAAAATTCCTTTTGAGCTTTCCTATAGTCTGAGGCCAATTCTTATTTTCCTTGGAGGTTTTGGATGCAGGAGCTTTGACTTTGTTATCTTCTGAGTATGTGTTCTTATCTTCCTTGTCACCATAATGTGAACAAGTAGACCAATTTAGGGAAAATTTTCTTTTTTATTATACTAGCTTGGTCTTCCCATGAGAAATAGATATTTTTCCAATTATTGAGTTCTGACTTTATTTATGTGAGGAGTGTTTTGTAATTGTGTTTATGTGGTTCTTGGGTTTGTTTTGGCAGATACACATGTAAATATTTTATTTCTCTACAGTAATTTTAAATATAATTTCTTTTTTATTAAAGCTTTTTATTCACAAAACATATGCATGGATAATTTTTCAACATTGACCTTTGCAAAAGTTTCTGTTCCAAATTTTCCCCTCCTTCTCCTCACCCCCTTCCCTAGATGGCAGGTAGTTCAATACATGCTAAATATGTTAAAATATATGTTAAATCCAATACATGTATACATATTTATAGTTATCTTGCTGCACAAGAAAAATCAGATCAAGAAGGAAGGAAAAAAAACTTGAAAAAGAAAAAAAAACTTGAGAAAGAAAAGAAAATGCAAGCAAATAACAACAGAAAGAGTGAAAATACTATACTGTGGTCCACAATCAGTTCACACAATCCTCTCTCTGGGTATAGATGGCTCTCTTCATCACTCTCCAATTGGAACTGGTTTGAATCATCTCATTGTTGAAGAGAGTCATGTCTATCAGAATTGATCATCATTTAGTATTGTTGTTGATGTGTATGATGATATCCTGGTTCTGTTCATTTCACTTGGCATCAGTTTATGTAAGTCTCTCCAGGCCTCTCTGATAATCATCCTGCTAATCATTTCTTACAAAACAATAATATTCTGTAACATTCATATACCATAATTTATTCAGCCATTCTCCAACTAATGGGCATCCACTCATTTTCCAGTTTCTTGCCACTACAAAAAGGGCTGCCACAAACATTTTTGGACATGTAGGCCCCTTTCCCTCCTTTAAGATCTCTGGGATATAAGCCTAGTAAAAACATTGCTGGGTCAAAGGGTATGCACAGTTTGATAACTTTTTGAACATGCTTTCAAATTGCTCTCCAGAATGCTTGGATTCATTTACAGTTCCACCAATGTATCAGTGTCCCAGTTTTCCCACATGCCCTCCAACATTCATCATTATTGTTTCCTGTCATCTTAGCCAATCTGGCAGATGTGCAGTGGAATCTCAGAGTAGTCTTAATTTGCATTTCTCTGATCAATAGTGATTTGGAGCACTTTTTCATATGACTAGAAATAGTTTCAATTTCTTCATCTGAAAATTGTCTGTTCATATCCTTAAACTATTAAATGGAATTTCTTTTTTCTACCTCTTGCTGCTGGGCTTTGTTAGTAGCATATAAAACCGCTGATGGTTTGTGTTGCTTTATTTTATATCCTGCAACTTTGCTAAAGCTATGAATTGTTTCACATAGGTTTTTGGATGATTCTCTAAGTATATCCATGATATCATCTGTAAACAGTGATAGTTATATTTTCTCATTGCTTATTCTAATTTAATTTATCTTTCTTTTCTTATTGCTAAAACCAACATTTCTAGTACAGTGAATAAGGTGGGCATCTTTGTTTTGCCCCAGATTTTATTGGAACTGCATCCATCATCTCTCCCTTATAAGTAATGTTTGCTGTTGATTTTAGATAGATACTGCTTTTTAAGGAAAACTCCCTTTATTCATATGCTATTAAAGTTTTTTTTTTTTAATAGGAATGGGTGCTATAGTTTGTCAAAAAAGCTTTTTCTGCATCTATTGAGACTATTGTGTTACTTCTGTTCATTTTGTTATTGATATGGTCAATTATAGTAATAGTTTTTACTGATATTGAACCAGACCTATATTTCTGATATAAATGCCACTTGTAATTTATTATCTTTCTGTGAAGTTGTTGTAATCACTTTGTTAATATTTTATTTACATTTTTGCATCAAGATGCATTAAGTATATTCTCTGTTTTGATTCTTCTTAAAGTATTTGTGTCATAGAAGGAATTTGGGGGGACTCCTTCTTTACCTATTTTTCCAAATAGTTTGCATAGCATTGGAATTAATAGTTTTTTAAATGTTTGGTAGAATTCACTTGTAAATACATCTGATCCTTAGGAGTTCCTTAATGACTTCTTCAACTTCTTTTTCTAAATGGGACTCTTTAATTTATTTCCTCTTCTGTTAGTCTGGAAAATTTATATTTTTTTATAAATATTTATCCACTTTGATTAGATTGTCAGGTTTGCTGTCATACAAGTGGACAAAATAGCTCCTAATTATTGCTTTACTTTCATTCTCATTGGTGGTTAAGTTTACCCTTTTCATTTTTGATGCTGGTGATTTGTTTTTGTTTTTGTTTTTCTTTTTTATAATCAAATTAGCAAAATGTCTGTTTTGTTGGGGTTCTTTTCATAAAACCAACTTTGTTTTATTAATTGATTCAATTTTATTGATCTCCCCTTTGAGTTTCAGAATATATAATTTGGTATTTAATTTGGTCTTTTTCAAGATTTTTTAGTTATATGTCCAATTATTTGGTATCCTCTTCCTCTATTCTATTCATATAGCTATTTAGAGATCTAAAATTTCCACTAAGAACTGCTTTAAGGGAATTCCATAGATTTTAGTATGTTGTCTCATAATTGTCATTCTCTTGAATAAAGTTATGGATTTTTTCTCTCATGTGTTGTTTGACCAACTCATTTGTTAGAATTACTTAATTTCAAATTAGTTTTTGGTCTATCTTTCCCTGGCCTATATTGAATATAATTTTTATTCCATCATAGTCTGTAAAGGAAGCATTTCTGCCTTTCTGCATTTGATTGTGAGGTTTTTATGCCCTAAAAATAATCAGTTTTCCCTGAATTTGCTTCTACTGCTCTGCTTTGCCACTAGTCAGGAGTTGTTGAGTATACGCGGAGTGTGGTAGGGAATTTTTATGTATCTATTTATATGTTTTTTTCTATCTATATTTGTAATTTTTATAATTATAATTTATAATGTTTATAAATATATAGCATATATCTATTTTTAATTGCATAATGTTAAGCACAGATGTTTCTACATTGCCTAATAAGCATAAAACACATAAAACAACCTAAATTCTAGTCCTCTGAAGAAAAGCTCTCATTGATCCATCCTCAGTCCAGCTGTAAGCTATCATTGTCTTTAACTGTACTATTTGTCTGTTCAGATCACTAAAGATCTGAGATTTAGTAGCAGGCATCTAAAATAATGATTTTTCAGTCAAATAGTGTTTCTTAAGCATGTGCTATATGTAAAGCAATGTACTAAATACTAGGAATTAAAAACATAGCAAAAGACAGTTTCCTACTCTCAAAAAGCTTAAATCCATGAGAGTCAACTTTCAATTGTGTATAGATATAGAAATAAAGAGATAGATAAAAATATAGAGATACATAGGTAGAAGCATAGATAGATGATACATAAATAATAGAAGGAAGGGTGCATAATTTGGTAGACAGGAAGATAGATAGATAGATAGATAGATAGATAGATAGATAGATGGAGAGACGGATGAATGGATAATAGATGGATACATTGATTATAGATAGGTAGATAGAAAGGCAGATTGAATGATACATAGAGAGGTAGATAGATGGATGATAAAGCTGATAGATAGACAGATAGATAGAGAAATAGACAGATGGATGGATAGATGGATGCTAGGTTACATAGTTAAGTAGACAGATGGATGATGGGTAATATATAGATAGACACACAAAAAGTGTTATCTATCTATATCTATATCTATCTATCTATCTATCTATCTATCTATCTATCTATATATATATATAGAGAGAGAGAGAGAGGATTATACCAGAGGAAAGGCATTACAATTAATAAGACTTGAAAAAGCTTTTATAGGGGGGGCAGAGCCAAGATGGTGGAGTGAAACGTGACTCTCTGCGTCTCCTCCAATCTTTTTTCAAATCAACAATAAAATAAGCCTCTGAACTGATCTTCAAGTCAACGAATTCAGAAATACTTGGATACTGCTTGCTGATACCTCTGAAGAGCTTCACATCAGGTTTGTCTGTCTTGGACAGAGGGATAAAGAGTGGTGTAGGCAGGAAGTGAGGGTGGGACTCAGCTCAGCTCATTGTGGCAAAATCTCCAAACTCCAAACACCTGGAGTTTATCTGAGGCACTCAGGACACTCTGCCCGGATTGGGGGAAAGTGTTCTGGCAGACTTGCCTTGTTTGTGGAGTAATTCGAACTTAGTCCTAGCCCCCACCAGCCCAGCACCTTAAATTAATTCGCCAAATGGCCCCAGGGCAAAGAGCTTTAGCCCCCATTTTTCCACACCTTAAAGAGATATACACGCTGTTTAAAAAAAAATGAAGAAGCAAAAGAGAACTCTCACCATACACAGCTTTTATCGAGACAGAAAAGGGATGACCCCAGATTCTGAGGTTCCTTTAGACAAAACTCCAGAAGATGTTATTAAGGAACATCACTGGTCCCCCTTTCAAAAGGCCTTTCTGGAAGATTGCATACAGAATCTCAAAAGAGAGCTGGAGGATAAATGGGAAAATAAACTGAAGTCAGTGCAAGAAGCCCTCCAAGAGAGATATGATAAAGACACCAATTTATTGAAAAATAAAATTGGTAAAGTGGAAAAGGAGAGCAATGAACAAATTGGCCAGTTACAAAAGTAGCTTAAAAAGGTAACTGAAGAAAACAACACTTTAAAAATAAGAATTGAACAAATTCAAGTGAATGACTCAACAAGACTTCAAGAATCAGTCAAACAAAAACAAAAAAATGAAAAATTAGAAGAAAATATGAAATATCTCCTAGGAAAAACAACTGACTTGGAAAATAGATCTAGGAGACACAATCTAAGGATTATTGGACTTCCTGAAAGTCATAATGAAAAAAAGAATCTAAACACTATCTTCCAGGAAATCCTGAAAGAAAACTGCCCTGAGATTGTAGAATCAGAAGGCAAAATCACCATTGAAAGAATTCACCAATCACCTCCTGAAAGAGACCCCAAAATTAAAACCCCAAGGAATATCGTGGCTAAATTTCAGGACTATAGCACCAAGGAAAAGATTCTGCTAGCAGCTAGAAAGAAACAATTCAAATACCGAGGATCAATAATAAGAATCACACAGGATCTGTCAGCCTCCACACTGAAGAATCAAAGGGCCTGGAACCAGATATTCCAAAGGGCAAAGGAACTTGGATTACAGCCAAGAATAACCTATCCAGCTAGAATGAGCATTATCCTCCAGGGAAGAAGATGGACATTCAATGATATAGGTGAATTGCACCTATTTCTAATGAAAAGACCGGATCTGAACAAAAAATTGGACATCCAAACACAGAACTCAAGAGATGCATAAAAAGGTAAAAAGGAAAGGACTCTTGAAAACTTTATTTTTACTAGGGGGATACTTAAAGTTTGGGGGTATAATTAACTAGATATTACTTTGATAATATGAAAAAGAGAAGTAGAGGGGGAAAGGTTGTCATACTGGGGAAAAGAGGGAAAAAGTGGTAAAATAAGATCTAAAAAAAGGAGGTAAAAACAAGGTAAAATCTCTTGAAGAGGCACAGAAAACCTAATATAATTGAGAGAAAGAGGGGAGGTAGATGAGCATTGTGTAAATCTTACTCTCATCAGGTTGGGCTCTAAAAGTGTATATCAGACATTTGATTTCACATAGAAACTTGTCTCTTGCTAGAGGGAAGTGGGAGGGAAAGGAGGAAAAGTAAGGGACAAACTAATAGAAGGGAAAATAGAAGAATCAGGGGAAAGGAGTAAAAACAGGGGGAGGGGATCTAAAGGATAGAGTATTGTTTGGGGGAGAGGGTCATCAAAAGCAAAGTACTGAGGAGGAGGGAAGGGAGAAAGGGGAAAGGAAAGGGGAGTATTGTTTGGGGGAGGGGTCATCAAAAGCAAAGTACTGAGGTGGGGGGAAGGGAGAAAGGGGAAAGGAAAGGGGAAAACATAACTTGGGTAAATAAGATGGCAGGAAATAAAGAATTAGTTATTCTATCTGTGAATGTGAATGGAATGAACTCTCCCATAAAGCGGAAGCGGATATCAGACTGGATTAAAAACCAGAATCCCACAATATGTTGTCTACAAGAAACACATCTAAAACATAGTGACACATATAGGATGAAGGTAAAAGGCTGGAGCAGAACCTATTATGCTTCAGGTGAACAAAAAAAAGCAGGGGTAGCAATCCTTATCTCAGATCAAGTAAAAGCTAAGATAGATCTAATCAAAAGAGATAAGGAAGGAGACTATATTTTATTAAAGGGTACCATAGATAATGTAGCAATATCAATACTAAATATATACGCACCAAGTGCAATAGCATCCAAATTCCTAGGGGAGAAATTAAGAGAGATGCAAGAAGAAATAGATAGCCAAACTATACTAGTGGGGGATCTCAACCTTGCTCTCTCAGAATTAGATAAATCAAACCACAAAATAAACAAGAAAGGAACTAGGGAGATAAACCAATTGCTAGAAAAGTTAGGTATGATAGACCTATGGAGAAAGTTGAATGGAGACAGTAGGGAGTTTACTTTTTTCTCAGCAGTCCATGGAACCTATACAAAAATTGACAATGTCTTAGGGCATAAAAACCTCAAAATCAAATGCAGAAAGGCAGAAATAGCAAATGCATCTTTTTCAGATGATGATGCAATAAAAATCACATGCAATATAAGGCCAGGAGAAAATAAACCAAAAGCTAAATGGAAATTAAATAATCTAATCCTGAAGAATGAATGGGTGAAAGAGCAAATCATACACACAATCAATAATTTAATCCAGGAGAATGACAATAAGGAGACAACATACCAAAATTTGTGGGATACGGCCAAAGTGGTTATAAGGGGCAATTTTATATCTCTAGATGCTTACTTGCATAAAATAGAGAAAGAAAAGATCAACGAATTGGGCTTACTATTAAAAAAAACTAGAAAAAGAACAAATTAAAAACCCTCAATTAAATACCAAATTGGAAATTCTAAAAATAAAAGGAGAAATTAATAAAATTGAAAATAAGAAAACTATTGAATTAATAAATAAAACTAAGAGTAAGTTCTACAAAAAAAAACCAACAAAAAAATAAGACTTTAGTTAATTTGATAAGAAAAAGCAAAGAGGAAAATCAAATTGTTAGTCTCAAGAATGATAAGGGAGAACTTTCCTCCAATGAAGAGGAAATTAGAGCAATAATTAGGAGTTACTTTGCCCAACTTTATGCCAGTAAGTTTGATAATCTAAATGAAATAGAGTAATATCTACAAAAATATAGATTGCCCAGGTTAACAGAAGAGGATTTAAATTATTTAAATAGCCCCATATTAGAAAAAGAAATAGAACAAGCTATTAACCAACTCCCTAAGAAAAAATCTCCAGAGCCAGATGGATTTACATGTGAATTCTACCAAACATTCAAAGAACAATTAATTCCAATACTATACAAACGATTTGAGAAAATAGGGACCGAAGGTATACTGATAAATTCCTTCTATGAGACCGATATGGTGCTGATAGCTAAACCAGGTAGGGTGAAAACAGAGAAAGAAAACTATAGACCAATTTCCCTAATGAATATTGATGCAAAAATTTTAAATAAGATATTAGCAATGAGATTACAGAAAGTCATCCCCAGGATAGGACACTATGACCAAGTAGGATTTATACCAGGGATGCAGGGCTGGTTCAATATTAGGAAAACTATCAGCATAATTATATTAATAAACAAATTAACAAAAACCATATGATTATCTCAATAGATGCAGAAAAAGCCTTTGATAAAATCCAACACCCTTTCCTATTAAAAACACTAGAGAGTATAGGAATAAATGGGCTTTTCCTTAAAATGATCAGTAGCATCTATTTAAAACCATCAGCAAGCATCATATGTAATGGAGACAAACTAAAACCATTCCCAATAAGATCAGGAGTGAAACAAGGCTGCCCACTGTCACCATTACTATTCAATATTGTATTAGAAATGTTAGCTTTAGCAATAAGAGAAGAAAAAGAGACAAAAGGAATCAGAGTAGGTAATGAAGAAACCAAATTATCACTCTTTGCAGATGACATGATGGTATACTTAGAGAACCCTAGAGACTCAACTAAAAAACTACTAGAAACAATTCACAACTTTAGCAAAGTGGCAGGATTCAAAATTAATCCACATAAATCATCAGCATTTTTATATATTACCAACAAAGTTCAGCAGCAAGAGATACAAAAAGAAATTCCATTCCAAATAGCAGATGA
>JAJPUD010008293.1:62184-92199 GCA_023553655.1 Myrmecobius fasciatus
CCAAAGAGATCTTAGAGGAGGGAAAGGGACCCACATGTGCAAGAATGTTTGTGGCAGCCCTTTTTGTAGTGGCTAGAAACTGGAAACTGAAGGGATGCCCATCAATTGGAGAGTGGCTGAATAAATTATGGTATATGAATGTTATGGAGTATTATTGCTCTGTGAGAAACGACCAGCAGGAAGATTTCAGAGAGGCCTGGAGGGACTTGCATGAACTGATGCTCAGTGAAACAAGCAGAACCAGGAGATCATTATACACTGCAACAACAATATTACATGATGACCAATTCTGATGGACATGGCTCTCTGCAACAAAGAATTGTCTCAAACCAGTTCCAATTGTTCACTGAAGAAAACCATATACACCCAGAGAGAGAGATATGAAATATGGACCACAACATAACATTTTCATGATCTCTATTGATGTTTGCTTGCATTGTGTTGCCTTTCTCTGATTTTCTTTTTTTTCTTGTAGATAGGATTTTTCTTGCATAACTTGTCAAGTAATTCAACATTATTAACATGTCATGGACTTCCTGCCATTTAGGGGAGGGGAGGGGACTGGGGGTAAAATTTGTAATGGAAAGCTTTGTAAAGATCAATGCTGGGGAACTACCCATACATATGTTATACAAATAAAAAGCTTTAATAAAAAAAAAGCTTTTATAGAAGGTAAGTTTTTCTATGTGATATGTAGGAAGCTATGGAAACTAAGAGTCAGAGATGAAGAGGAAGAGTTCCAGGGATGACAGGTGGGAAGAAACAGTGAAGTCAGAAGAGAAGCCTTATGGAAAAGATACAGAAAAAATGAAATTTTTGTGAATTTTTATGTAATAGTACCTATAATATTATCACAGTTTTTGTTGTTGTTTAGCCATTTCAGTTATGTCTGATTCTTTGTGACCCTATTTTGGGTTTTCTTGGTAAAGGTACTGGAAATCTCTATTCAGCTTGTTTTATGGATGATGAAACTGAATCAAAAAGTGTTAAGTGATTTTTCCCAGGATCACATAGGTAATAAGTATCTGAAGCAGACTTGAATGTAGGAATATGATTCTTCCTGATTCCAGGCCCTCTTTTTTGTATCCCATCCCCACTTCCCATCTCCCACCCCCCTGCTGCTCATTTTACTAATAATTTTAAATGCTATCAAAATTAGATAATCTGATGCTTTGTCAAACTTCTCCAAGTAATAGATCCACCAAGAAGAAAGATTTGGAAAAAAAGATGGAATTATAGCTATTAAAATTCACTGTCCAGCATTGGGAAACATCAACTTACTCACAGCAGAAAAGTTTTGAGAATTGATGCCAGATTAAAGTCTCTATTGGTTTATCTTCTCAGAGTGTCAGTATATTTGGGTGATAGATCCTTTAAAGATCTGAATTACACTTTGGTTTATTCTACTAAATCAGGTAAGCCACTTGGTAATTTAGTGGCAGGGGCATTAATAGCTGTGAGTGAGCTCTTCCTCAAAAAGCGCATGGGAAGATGAATCATGGCTACATAATCCAAAATGGTGAAGCCTCTCTCTCAAACATAAGTGCGAGAGCCAGTGTTTAATACATCCATCCATTCACTATCTAACCATTTTTTATGGCTGTGGTTTTTGAACTAAAGATTGAACTATTAGGAATATTCCCCAAAGTCATCAAAATTAGAAAGAAAATTCTCATGTATACCAATTTATTTATGGTAGCACTTTTTGAATTAGAAAAGAAATAAAAACAATATAGTAGTCTTGTCTTTGGGGAATAGCTAACAAACTGTACAGCATAAATGAAATGAGAAAATATTGTGGCAGGTGACATGGTAGATGGACTGCTGGGCTTACAGTCAGGAAGTCCTGAGTTCAAATTCTTATTGACTGTGTAACAATGAAGTCACTTATGCCTCATTTTCTTAGCTGCAAAATGTAATTTACCATAGAACACTCCTTACGGTGTTTCTGTGAGATAAATCTACACTATTTTATAAAACTTGTTCTATAAATGTGAGCTGACATATATATATATATATATATATATATATATATATATATGTACATGTATATGTATATGTATATGTATGTATGTATAAAAGAAAATCATAGAAAAGTTTGGAAAAACTTATATGAACTGATTATGCAAAGTAAAGTGAGCAGAGCCAGGAAAATAGCATTCTTGATGGCTATAGCAAAGCAAATAAAGCAAAAATTTTAAAATAGAAACTTAAGAAAGTATAGTTATAATGACCAATCATAGTCTGAGAAAAGATATAAGAAAATGCACTTTCTTTCTTTTTCTGTAGAGGGAATGAACTATGAGTATAGAACACTGATATACTAACAGATATGACTAATATGCTAGTTTGTTTGAATCACCATTTTTTCTTTCTTTTATATTCTTCATTATTAAAAAAAACACTTTTTTGAGGGTGGAGGACTAAGAAAAACATTTTCAAAATATCATGTAAAAGCTAAAGAAACCATTAAAATAAAACAAACATCTTTCCAGGTCATACTCCTAGTACATGTCTATCCTCACTTCTGGAAGATTTTGTCACTGAAGTAGAGGGTTTTTTGAGGAAAACTTAAAATATAAGCACAGGGTCAGGATGAGAAGCAACCAATTTTAATCAGAAAATACAGTCTTTGCCTCTTACTCTCCTATATGGTACTTTTAAGCCCATTGGCACTGGCATTCCCTGCAAAGGGGCTCTTGCATTTTGCTCCAAAAGACACTTTGCTCAGAAAGTTCTAGTCAGTTGAAATTTTTTATTTCATTATTATTTTAGGATGAAAAAATACTTTACATATATAATCTCATTTTATCATCACAGTAACCTTCAGAGCTGGGTGTTGTTATTACCTCTACTATATAAGTAAAGGAACTGAGACAGACAAAAAATAAAGTTACTTGCCCATGTCCAGAGACTGAGGCCAACAGAGCTAAGTAACATATCTAGGGTCATAGGATAATAAATGCCTGAGACTGGAATTGAATTTAGAAAGATAAATATTGTTGATTCCAGACTCATCTCTCTATTCACTGTGCTGTTCTGCCCAGACATCATGCGATCACTTTGCAAATTTTATTTCATTTGATCCTTATAAAAACTTTATGAGATAGCTGCTATTAGTATGATTTTACACATAATGAAACTAAAGTACAAAGAAATTAAGTGACTTACAGATGGTTATAGAGCTAAGACCAAGACCAGATTTTAAAGTTAAGTCCTTCTGACTCTAAACCTAGGACTCCACCTACTTCACCAGCTGTCTCTGGTAGAGCACAAAATCTTCCATATTTGGAGTCAAAGGACCTAGTTTCAATTCCCAACTTTGCTACTGACTTTGTGTATAAAATGAGAGCATAGGCTAGAAAGTTTGTATAATCCTTTCCAGCTATAAATTTATGATCTTATGACTTAGGTATTGTACTTGTAAAATAGATAATTTGGAAAGTATGATTTCTTTTGTTGTTGTTCAGTCATTTTCAGTCATATCCAATTCTTCATGATCCCTTTTGGGGTTTTCTTAGCAAAGATAAGTGGAATAATTTGCCATTTCCTTCACCAACTGATTTTACAAATGAGAAAACTGAGATAAACAGAAATAAATGACTTGTCCGGGATCACACAGCTAGTAAATGTGGAAGGCTAGATTTGAATTTGGGAAGATGAGTCTTTCTCATTCCAGATGTGGCATTCCATACAGAGTAAACCATCTACCTGCCATATTTTGACCTCTAGGTCTCTTCTAGCTTTGTCATACTTTGATATGAGGTGAATAAATATTGGCCTGATAAACTGAGTTGAAAACATGAACACACTGATATCTTGTCCCTTTTACTTGTTCACTCTTAGTCCTATGATGTTGAACACCCACAGAAGCCAAAATTGTGCTTCTTGAGTACACTACAAATGTAAGCTATTTAATTTCAACCAGGTCCTCATTGATGAATTGTAATCCTCTTATTATTGCCCAATTACTTCTACATTGCATTGCTAACCATAGCTATTCCAATAGTCATATTTTACCTTGCTTACATCTTTCTAATCCTTGTTTTCCTTTCAACTTTGCTACTTTATTTAAAAATATGTCATCCATTATATATCCTTCTTTTCCCTCTTCTATGCTTGAATACTTCTTATACCAAATTACATTCATTCACCTTTTGATTCAGTCTCTAAAGAGATAGATGCTCTTCTCCCCATAAAACTAATCAAGCCTATTTTTACCTCAAATCCCATTCCCTGAGCATCACACACACACACGCACACACACACACACACACACACACACACACACACACACACACACATGCTTTCTCTAATATCCAGTCATCATTACATAAATTCGCAATTAGGTGGTACAGTCTACAGAGCATGGATCAAGAGTCAAGAAAACCTGAGTTCACATTTGACCTCAGATCCTTGACCTGGGCAAGTATCTTTATCCCTGTCTGCTTTAGTTTTCTTATCTCCATAATGAAGGTGATACCACTCTCAGGGTTATTGTGATGATAAAATGAGATATTTTTAAAGCATTTTCCATCTTAAAATCATAAAATAAAAACTTCAGTTGATTATGTAGCCTCTTTGATCTATTATTAGCCTTTTTGCCCCTTCCACATCTTAGACAAAAACATGGGTTTAAAGCACAATCTAAACTTGTTACTTCTATTTTCTCACATACCATTCACTTCTCACCTCCTCACAATGTGCCTTCCAAATTCATGACTCAACTCAAATCGATTTCTCCAGAATTATCAATGATCTCATAATTGCCAAATTCTTTTTCCAAGTTCTTTTCTTTCATAGCCCCTATGCATTATTAACCATCTTTTCTTGGATAGATTTCCCTCAGATTTAATAAAACTGCTTTCTCCCGATTCTTCTTCTATCAAGCTGTTTAACTCTTCTTAATCTCCCTTACTCCCACAAAAAATCTCTCTTTTGCTGTTTATCCTTTCCTCTCTCCATCTGACTCAATCCCTGTCTCTGTCTCTCTCTTGATTTATTTATGTGTCTGAAGGTTTGAATATCTATGAATCTTTCTATTTACCTATATTATTCTCTTATAAAATAAAGATTCCATGTTAAGTTTAAGTTAGTTTCCACTTTCAATATCTTTTCAACACTTTGATGATATGTCACTAATATAAAGGTAATCTATTAAAAACTTTTAGTGTTATAAGAAAAAAAATGAAACAAACAAATCTGGACAAAAATCTGTACCGGAAAAATATAATAGAAAGACCAAGTTTCTTTTCCCTTTTTCCTCATCATCTCCTCTCAGTATGGTAAAGACATGGTAAACATTGCTTCCAAGAACTGTCTTATTTCCAGCATACAATCAGTTCATGATTATAACATCAGCCATAGTGAGCAATGTAGGGAACATCAGCCATCCATCAGGTGTCTGGTAAATGCAGTTGAATTGTAGGGATGATTGGGGATGTTTGGGTGAAATTAGTTATATAGTCACTGAGATTTTAGGAAGTGATCTCTATCTGCTGAAGGTAATGAGTAGACATTTCAAAGAGGCAGAAAGGACTTCTTAACCATTAGAATTGTACAGAAATAGAATGGATTAATCTCCCTCACAGGAAGTCTTCATTGGCAGCATAAAGGATTACTTATGGGGTTTGGGCACAGAGAAGATTTCTGATCAGGAATAAATGGCCTGGGTGGTTTCTGAGGTTCCTCCCAACTTTGAGATTCTGTAATTCCAGAAACACTTCTGCAAGCTAGTTTCTGATATAAATAAAGACATTTTCCAAATGTACCATTTTTCACATGTCACTTTTAACTAATTAGTATTACTAGTATTACTGAATACTAATATTCCCTTGCATTGCTGAGATTTCCTTTGTGTGTAAAACTGAACATATTTCTAGTAAATTCCTACTGGAATCAGCTTTTCCTTTGTGTAGTTTTGTTAGAGTGGCCAATTGAAATGGACTATTTTGTAGTATTTCCTGAAATTTGTTTAAGCATTCATAAGATGGGTGAGTTCCCTACCAACTATGAAGATGGAGCATGGATTAAGTTAGAAAAAAAGGATATCATCCCAAAGTGAGGACAGTGATCAGAGACAGATAAAGAGCAGGGACTGGGTAGAAACATTTCACATGATGGATATAATAGAACTTCAGAGTCAGAGGAGATCGCAAGCATCACAAGTTCCAAATTAGAGCTGAACAGGAAAATGTTCTATTATATTTCAATTAAGGTTACTTTTCTAATGATGGAAAACTCACAATCTTCTGAAGTAGTCCATTTTTGACAGTTGTGATTATATGAGAGTTTTTTTCTTAAAATTGAAATCTACATATAGTATAACTATAATATAGTTATACTATTTGGAGAAAAGAGAGGAAAAGAAGATGAGAGATAGAGCCAATTAGCAAGAGAGTGAGAGAGAGCGAGAGAGTGTGAGAGAGAGACAGAGAGAGACAGAGAGAGAGAAAGAGAAAGAGAGAGAGAGAGGGAGGGAGCTCAGTAAGATTAGGAAAGACTTCATAAAAGGTGTTATTACTGAGATGAACCTCAAAGACAACTAAAGATTCTAGGTTGAAAAAGTTAAGAGGGAATGGATTATGAGCATGAGGGAATAACCTGTGTAAAAGTGCATAAGGAAGAGAGATGGTTTGCCAAATTTGGGGAAGTGCAAGTATAATGTGAGAAGGGAAGTAGAGAAAAAACAAACACACAAATATAAATCTGGGAAGACTGGGAAGATTATATATATATATATATATGTATATATATATATATACATATATATATATAAAATCTACTGGATGCAGTTTATAAGGATCTTAAATGTCAAATGAGAATTATAGATTTTATTCTTAAAGGGATTAGGAAATAATGGATGATTTTTAAATAGGAAAGTATATGGTTCACCATGTGTTTCAGGAAAATTATTTAATTATTAAAAAAAAGAAAATTATTTAAGCCACCATGCAGAAGAATTCAATTATTGTGGGAAGGAAGACAGACTTCAAGGACCTCCTAAGCCATCTACTCTAACATCTTTATTTGATGGATGAATAAACAGGTCTAAAGAAGTTAAATGATTGCCTTAGATCATGCAAAGTTATATGACAGAACAGCAGAGAAGGTTAAAAACAGAAAAAATCAGAGTTTTTCAGATGAAAAAACCAAGGCCCATACAAGTTAAAGTAACGTCATCAGGGGCAGCTAGGTGGTGTAATGTATAGACCACCAGCCCTGAAGTCAGGAGGACCTGAGTTCAAATATTGTCTCAGACACTTAACATTCCCTAGCTGTGTGACCCTGAGCAAGTCACTTAACCTCAATTGCTTCAGCAAAAAGGAAAAAAAAAAGAAAATAACTTCATTAATGTTTTCCAATAAAGAAATTCTAGACTCAAGACTCAAACCTAGAATTCTGAACTTTTTGACTCCAAGTTTCAGGATGATTCCATTTTATTATAGTTTTCTTCATTCTAACTAAAAGATACCTGAGAAATATTAAGTTCAAACTTTTTTATTTTGAATTTTTATTGTATCCCTTTCATTTTTTATCTTCTTCATTTTTTAAGCCCTTCCAATCCATATTGAAAAAGCTATATGTATGAAGATACAATTAAAAAAGAAAGGGGGAAAAGCAGTTCAACAAAAATGACCAACACTAACCATGCTTCATAATATATGTAGTGTTATACATTGATAATTCTCTCCTTTGAAAATAGGAGAGCGATATAATTTTCTTCTTTTTCATGGCTGAACATAACCATTATGATTTTATAATGTTCAATTTCATTCTCCTTCTGTTCCTTTCATTTATATTGTTACATAATTTCTGTGTATATTCCATTTTTCTTTATGCATCAATTTTTGTCTTCTATGAAATCAAAATAATTTATTAAGTCTTTGTGTCATTGATTGTTCAGTCATCTTACATTAAATAAATGAGCAATTACTTTATTTCTATTTTGGGACAACCAAAAGGTGTTGCTACAGATATTTTGGTGTATATCAAGCTTTTGAATTTACAGATGAGAAAGTAGTGGCCCAGTAGTAGCCTGGTCAGTCACAATAGAAATCTGATGAAAAGCCAATACTACAACTCAAGTCCTATGTTTTCTGCTATATGCTGTTGTATCTCTACTATTTTTAATGGATTTGTGAAATGGCAATAAGAGTTAGGAGTAGGAGTTTGGAACATAAAATAATCCCCACACTGGCAGCAGAAAAAAAATCACTGAGGAATGTAAGAATATGTTTCTGGAAAGGATACTCTTCCAAGACTAAGAAAACTTAAAACTCTAAAGCATTAGGAGATAAAATTATGGGTTTATAGCAAAATCTTAGATTAAAGAAAATCAGGGTGATGGGTATCCAGAAAGCATGGGGAAAAGAGGGAACTGGTAAAATGGAACTGTTAAAAAAAAGGAACTCTTTACTTAAT
This sequence comes from Myrmecobius fasciatus, assembly GCA_023553655.1. NCBI lineage: Eukaryota > Metazoa > Chordata > Mammalia > Dasyuromorphia > Myrmecobiidae > Myrmecobius > Myrmecobius fasciatus. Next base: position 70,609 of record JAJPUD010008293.1, read on the forward strand.
GTTCTATCTGGTCTTTTATGGGTAAAACTAACCACTTTCACCCTTTCCCACTTTCCTTTGTCTTTTACTTCAAATGTGACATAAAAAATTCCAGTAATTCTGGGAAATGTCAGAAACTCTCCATGCATCACAATATTTATATCTTTGTATTCTAGAGTCTATTGTTAACAAAATCAAGTGAACAACAATAGGTCTTTGGTTCACATTTTCTTATGAAGCCAAAAATAATTGAAAGGACAATAAGAGGGAAAAAAAACTTGTCATTTTCTGAAGTCTTACTAGAATAATAGAAAACTTAATTTTGTGGAAATGTATCTGTTAAAAATGAATGAATATTTGGGGTATAGGAGTGGATAAGGGTTGATACCAGAGTTTGACCTCATTGAAACTGAAGACTCTACAGAAATTCACTACTATTTCATTAGTTTTCCAGGATTTATTCAAATTGGGGAAAAATGAATAATAGATGCCATCCTTTGATATTTATGGAAAAGAAAGACCCCATCCTCTCTGTATTCTCAATAATGTATTTCAGACAAATTAATAAAAATTACTTTGAGGAAGTTTTCATTTGACCAGTCCTAAGTAGCAAGGACAATTTGTTGGTCGTCACATATTCTCTTAATGACCAAGACAGCCCCTCAGATTTATCTTATAAAATTGTAGCTAATTCTCCATAACAGGAAAAAAATCAGAAAGTTATAGTTTTGGAGAACTGAGTGGAGATGGGATGGAAAAATGATTGTTTTAATAGGCATTATTGGGTAGTCAGTTAAAAATCAAAATCTGTACTGCCAGACAGTAGACATGTATCTTCAGCTCATCCATATGATGTGTCTCATATGGAATCCCAGCTCCTTAGAGATGGAAAAGACCTGTTTCTCATCGACAGGCTCTGCTGCTGAGGCTAGAGAATCAAATGTTTACTTCACACCCAGAAAGCACTGCATCACGCTGTGCCTTCCAACTAGTCTTAACATAAGGACCATGATTCACTTGCCCCCACATTCTTCCCATGAAGAATTCATGAGGGAAATTCTCAAGAGAGTCTCTCAGTCATCACTTCACCCACACATGGAGTCCCACAGAGAATGCATTTAATTCTGGGCACCACATTTTAGGAAGGACATTGACAAGTTGGAGCTTATCCATAGGATAAGAGAATCCAGTTGGTGAGGGGACTTTAAATCATGCCATACATAGTTCTTTTGGTCAAAAATAAATATGCTTATCCTAGAGAGGAGAAGACATATTATAGATAGTATCACTGTCTTCAAAGCCTTAAAAGGTTGCCATAGAGAAAAAGGAATAAACTTAATCTGTTTGGTCCAAATGAATAGAACTAAAATCTGTGGAAGAAAGATTCAAGTAACAAATTTGGGTTCTATTTTTTTTTTAAATAAGTCATTGCTAATTGGAGCTTACCAAAAGTGAACTGAAAGTAGTGAGGCTTCTTCACTAACAATCTTCTGGGAAAGATAAGTGATCATTTGTGAAGAATATTTTAGAGTGAAATGCTGACTTTGGGAATGGACTAGATACCCTCTAAATTCCTTTTTTAATTCTAAGGAAATACACATGCCATGTACATGTATACAATATACAAACACACATGTACACCAATGCTGAATCTTTTTTCAATTTGGAGATAACATTTTAACCTTTATTTTACTATACAAATGGAAATTCTTAGTTTCTTGTTTCTGGTATAATGAAGATCTATAGACATATGTTTTCAAATGATTTTATTTAGGGTGCTCTCACTCAAAAAGTTCTTTTTTTCTGGAGTATCATTTATGGAGGAAAATATCTATTGAGAAAAAATAAAACCTTTCTTCTTCAATTTTATATTAAAAATTGTTTTCAAAAATGTAAAAAGAACATTTATGGATCTGAATGATATGATAATGAATATGCATTTTAAGAACTGAATTTTAAAAGCATTTAAAATAGCAAATGAATTCTTAGCCAAAATGTGAGCTCTTGGGGAAAAAAAAAGAAGACAACCAAAAGGCATCATGTAAATCACTTCCTGAGCCATAATGAGTTAGGCTTTTTAATCAGACTAATGAGGAAAGATCTGTAATTCGGCACGGCTGATGACTCATGGCATAAAGTTTCTCCCTCCAGCTTCATGGCAACTCTTGATGTATCATTCATTAAGCACTGAAAATGAACATTTTCAAGAACACAATGAACCACAGTATGGCATGATGAATGATCACTGAACCCCCCTACCCCGGTCATCCCTTGGCATATAGGTAAACTTCTGCTTCATTCTAACCCGTTCACTTTTTGTTCTGTCATTGTGTTTTCATCTCTTTGCATCCAAATCTGCTTCCTGACTGTGACCCCCATTAATACCATGAATTATTGATTTATTTGGAAGACTGCATGGTATAATAGCCAGATCACCAAAAAAGAGTATTGGTGGAGGTAAAAGCCAGAGAAGAAAATGTGATATCAGTAGTATTCCCTCGTAGAGGAAATACGATTAGGAGACAGAGACTCCCAAAAACTGAAAGATAAAATTTAAGTGAGACAGAGCTTATTTTATTTTCTGCATCTGATTAGCCCATAAAGTTATATCTGGTTGAGGCAAATGTAAAATTGATTTATATTTTGGGGTCACACACATAGTGAGAGCAACATCCATCACAGATATTATAGAAAGGATTTATTTATTGAATAGGAAATTGGGTTCATAAGCTTTCCTAAAACCTGGAATCTCTTATTCCAAGCATGCTGGGTTGAAGAAGAAAAGCAACATATGTTTGAGTATTTACTATGGATTAATCCCCTCTCCCATATAAAATACAAATTATCCAAGAACTGGCATTGCCAAAGTAGCTATAATCCGAATTATCCAATCAACCATCTTCAGTTATCAAGTTTTCATTTTTTAACAAAAAACTTATTTATTTAATTAGTATTTAATTAAGAATTATTTATTTCTAATATTTAATTAGAATATTATTTTAGTATTTAATTAGAATACCTTTGAAGAATCCTTTTTAAGCATGGCTATTGTTATCATTAAAAATGTCATCTGCTTCTTATTCAGAACCAGTATTACTCCTTATGCCTCAATTAGGTTAGAGTAGTTTATCCTCTCTTTTGTACCTATTACCCTGTAAGTTGAATTTTGCTTATCTCTGCTACATGTTGTTTATTGAGATGTTTAACCCTAGTTCCTTCAATCTTTTCTTGATCTTAGGTACTCTCTCTTTTCTGTCTCTACATGCTGCTATATATTTCCTTAAATATGGCAACTTTATTTAAGGGTATTGTTTTGTTAGGATAAAGATTATGATATTATCACCTCCTTGATATTCCATGTTAGGGCTTTTTTTTTTCATTTTGCTTATGATGGCATATGTTCTTGGTTTTTATATCATACTCCTAGTTCATCTGAATTTTGTAGTTTACTAGATTCACCAGAGCTTATTCAGTCCAGTTGTTGTTTAGTCACACCTCTCTTATACTGGAAACATGTTTTTTTCCCTATCTGTAGCAAAGAAATTATTATCAAGCACTTATAAAGTTCATCTTCTTATATTCAAGTCAATATTATAGTCTACCAAGACCATTTAAAATTATCTTTCTTCTTATGTTAGCAATTCTCCCTAGTTTTATCTCCCCTGGAAAATTGATCAACAAGATATCTGGTACTCATAAAGTTGATTTTTAATGTAAGTGATAAGATATTATGACACACCTATTCAGTTTTATCTTACTATGTTAATCTAATAAGATAATTAATAAGTAATATTTGCTCTAGCTTGTCAGAAACTTTGGAGAATTATATTATCAAGTAATTTAGCTATGTCTCTCAGCTTTATATCTTATGAAAATTAAATAAAGATGCCATTTTTTTTCTTTTATCTATGTCATAGGGAAATAAAATCCAGGGCCTAAGGTCAAGGACAAATGAAAGGGGACATTATTGAACTTCTAAACTGACACTAAACCATTAGTTACTATTTATTAAGTTCCTCTAATCATTATTTTCTAAGTATACCTAAATAAGTAGTATCTTTTTTCATGAAAAACGTGTGAGAGAAGTAAGAAGACTATTATTAACACCCCCATTCTACAGATACGTAAACAAAGATTTAGAGAAAATAAAATATGAGAAGGTAACTTGGAAATAATCTGGACCCCAGCTTCTTATACTGTTGCTCATGACCCCATATGGGGTTTCATAACTGAAGGTTATAGGGGCCATGGAATTATGATTTATTATAAGTAAATGTTTTGTTTCATTTATATTGTTAATAATTTTTATATGATGTCTTTTATTTATTTACATACCTATATACCTGGGATCATGTAAAAATGTTTCAGATGATAAGAAGATATGAGTGGAAAAGTTGAAAAGTCTTGATGGTAACCCTCATCATCCTATTTTGCAAATGAGACAAGAAGGCTCAATAGAAGTTAAGTGATTTGATCAGAGTTACACAGCTAGGAAATGGCAGGCTGGGATTTTTAAAGTCAATTATTCTGAGCCCAAATCCAGTACTTTATCCATTTTGAATTTAATAGAGTTGAAGTTTATAGTTAACATTTCACCAAGCATAATAAAATATGAAAGAGAACAAAGGAAAAGTAGCACAATAATCAGAAGTGAGAGAATCAGTGGTGCTAGCTGGATTCAGTAGCTGTCAATGCAAAAAATTTGTCATACTTCATCTCTTCTTTTGCATCATTCTTTTACAAAAGAAAATTATTCTGAAAGTATTGCACTGCTCTTTTCTTTTTCTTACCAATTAATTATATGTTAAAAAGAATCCTGCGATTAAGCATATAAGCTTTTTTTTTTCAGGGAGAAAAAGAAACCCCAAATAGCAGAATTTGCTTTAGTTTCTTCTTCTTCCTTGAATACTGCTATTATTTTTTTTCTTGTCTTGTTTCAGAGGATGTTCTTGGCATTTTTGGAGAAATAGCCTTTATGTTAAAAACAAACAAAAAAAGAACTCTTCAAAATAACTTCAGTTCTCCAAACATGGAATTGGTTACCTTAGAAGGTAGTATATTGCCCTTCACTGAATGGCTTAAAATCAGATGACCACTTGTCAGTATACTGAAGAGACAACATGATACACTGGGTAGCATCTAAGTAGGACTTAGAATCAAGTAAATCTGAGTTCAATTTGTGTCCACATATTTACTCATCATATGAATAGGCATATCACTTTAGCTCTGCCTATCTCCACTTCTTTATTCAAAGGAGTTCAACTCAGGGGCTTATAAAGCCATTTCTAGCTCTAGGTCTTTCATTTTATGGATTATTTTGTTATCACTTAGTCTATATTTTATACCCATGCTATTTAAACTAAAAATAACTTGGCAAATTTATTAATTCATTTGTTCTTTTACTCATTCATTCATCTATTTATTCCTTTTTTATAACTGCTTTCTCCCTTTATTTTAGAATATATTGATAAGTTTTCTTCAACTGGGGATCTGCCAAATAACCACCCTTACAACAATGAAATTTTAGTTAAACATTGGTCTTGCTTTTTCACTCTTCAAGTTTATGATCTTGAATTGAAGGAAACTTATTTTCCTCAGCCACCATCCCTCCCTCCCAATAGACTACTTTTCAGCCATGGAAATCATGTGCATGTGCTTTACGGTGTGTTAATTTATCTTTGGAGACACTAGGTGGCACAGTTGAAAGAATGCTGAGCCTGGAATCAGAAAGACTCAGCCTCCTGATTTCAAATTTTACTTCACATATTTACTAGTCTTGTAACATTGGGAATATCACTTAATCCTATTTGCCTCAGTTTCCTTATCTGTAAAATAATGAGCTAGAGAAGGGAATGGCAAATCATTCTGGTAACTTTGCCAAGAAAACCCCAGATGGAAAAAAAAATTGGACATGATTAAATAATATGCCCTTGACAAGCATTTGGACTCTGAACTTCCAAAATCCATGGAAGTTAGATATTAAAAATAATTCAGTCAATAGAGTTCCCTGGAACTAATCACCCACACAGGAGACAGCATAGTAAAAGTAAAAAATTGATTAAATTCAGGACTAAGAGAAACTAAATTCTGGTTCTGATTTTTTTCTATTAACTAGCCATAGATCTTAGCCATGTCACTTTTTCCCTTTCTTGGGTTCTGATTTCCCTCTTCTATAAAATGAGGGAATCGAATTTATGACATCAAAAGCCCTTTCTATACCCTTTGTAGAACTAAGATTCCATATTATTAGGTATAGCCTGTGGAACATAGACAAATAGAACTCTTCTACGTGACAGTGGAAAATCATTTATTATTATACCTTTAAGTGGTAAAATTCTTCAAAGCTGGACAAAAATTAATTTAAGAAAAATAATTCAGCCTGAGTTTAAAATAGTTAACAACATGAAATCCTACACTGGAATCTTTTAATGGAAAAATTAGAGAAAAATATATCATAAAATATTAATTCTCTAGGTTTTTGTGGTCAACCTTTGATGAAGGATTGTGCCTTCCACTACTACTACTAATATATATATATACATATATATATATACATATATATGTGTATATACACATATGCATACTTACATACATATATACATACACACATATACATATATATATATATATACATATACATATATATATATATATATACATATACATCCTCTCATAGGCATAAGAGAAAAATTTCATACATTTTTGGGATAAGACTACTTGGATTTTCTCAAATGACACTGGAGAAAATTATGTCCAGGGAAAATGAAGTACCATGTTCCGAGGCACAGAAGAGAATATGTATCATCTCAGATGATGATATAGACATAAGTATTTGCTAAGTGTAAGCTACAGAGTCATAACTGACTATGTATAGGAAGCAAATGCACCCAACATTAAAGCAAACGACAAGATATTGAGGGGACACAAATATTAATCATTCTCCTAATGAATGATATCATGATTTGAAAGTCATGAAAAATATTGGGCTGTTAAACTAATTTAATGGTGGCATTGAGAGAAAAGACATGAAAGATACAGAGTTAGATGGGTCAGAATGATAGAATTAGAGATATTAGAAGTGTAAGGGGCCTTAGAAGTCATCTGGGTCCACCCCTTCATTCTATAGAGGAGAAAATTAAGGCTCAGAAAATTCAGTTGATTTTCTGAAGTCCACATAGGTAATGATGATGATGATGAACTTAATTGACATTGATGTACCCTTTTGATTTTTCCAAAGCCCTCTGCATACATTACCTGAAATAATGTAAGAAGCAGAACCAGGACTTGAATTCATATTGACTGACAGCAGTCAATGCCCTTAATGGCACTGTACGTATAATAATTTACAAAGGAATAAATTGTGCCTCCTTCTCTAATTCATCTAACTGCCAAATTTTCCCCACTCTTACATTGCTTTACATTTAGTATGTATATGCTTAGTATTCCAGAGACACAGAGAATCTGAGAAACAGAGTATTCTTCCTCAATAAAATGTAAACTCCTTGAAACTGGAGACTTTCAATTTTTTGATCTATCTTCTTTACCTAGCCCAATATCTTGAGTAGGGGAGGCACTTAATACATGCTTACTGATTTATGTTGATCTGGTCTAAGAAACTGGTTATTAAAATTGAGCCCATTGTCATATGAGATAATGACCTTATATAGCAAAGTGAGCAATTTGCTCCCATCTCGGAATAATGATAATTACTATCATTATCTTGAGGCATCAGGCCCAGTAATTCAAATGAACCTGACGTCATTACAAAATTTACTTAAATGAATAAACTTGGAGAAATATATGCAGACTGGACTCTGTACAAAGGGGTTATGAAGATAAAAAGAAGATTATCAATGGAAAGTAGGCTCCAGAGACTTCACTACTCCTGGAGGAGTCTTTAAATTATTCTAGTTGAAAGATTTTTTTCTTTACTTGAATATATCTTTTGAATTTTCCTAGGCTCCTTCCTCCTGGGAAAGCAATGCTATAAATTATTTTATAAGTTCATTCTCCAAACATGATAAAAAGCAATAGAGATCTTGCTTTTCCTCTTCAGGAATATTGAAAATTATTGAATTCTAGTATATAAAATATAGAGCTTAACTCATTTTTCTCCTTAGTGCTAGCCAATTTCCCCCAACAATGGTATTGAAATCTTTCTTCAATATACTGTTACCTTGCATTTATAAAATGTGAAACTCATGTATACATTTCAATTTTCCTAGATTTTTCTGTTCTATAGATTCTATAGATTAGCTATGAGTTTTCCTATATCTTATCCAGTACTAAATGCATTTGATGATTATCACTTTCTAGTATATATTTGAGATCAAGAAGAGGAAATCCTACTACTGCGTTTGATGCTCTATCAATTGTAATGGGATTAAAATTTCATTTTGCAATCTAAGATTCTGTGGCTTCCTGACTTAGAGCAGTCCACCCTTGTCTCTTTTCTAGGATAATCAAATGACCAAAAGTACCAAAACCTGTGGTTATAATACCTTAGTTCACAGTGGGTTCTCCTACCCCAATTTCTTTCATTAAAGAGGTCTTTAATATGCATGTTGATATTACCTAAAATACTCTTTAATTTTGAATTTCTCATTACACTCAATGCCCATGACCTACTAGTACTCCATTTCATCTCATCTATTCTATCATCTACTATTAAATCTTTTGTCTCCTATCACTGGACCACACTTTCCCAAACTGTGGCTTACTCCTTTTCATCCACTTCATTTCCTCTTTCTCATTGTGCTAATTAATAGAATTGAATGATGTCTTTGAATCATCTTAACTAGATCGATTACTAATTCTAGTTAATGTCAACTCAGTATTCACTACATTAAGAAAATTCTACTGATTTTCCTTGATTGATTACCTATTCTACTCCCCAGAGAAGCTATTTTAAATCATTTCCTTTCTTCACAAGCTGTCTATAGCATTTCTTTCCCCAAGCTTCTCTGATGAAGACTTTCTTTTTAAAAATAAGGACATTTACTAAAAACTTTCTCTTCTTAATTCCACATCTCACATTTCTTTACTGTCATTTTCACTGCATCATTCTTTATTCCAGTTCCTGTTGATTAGATTATTCTTCTTCTTGACAGCAAGTCCTATGAAGGTATCCATTTTATTCCCTTGTATCTTCACAAGTAGATTTCTTCCAACACTCATCTCCATTCTCTTTGTAATTTTTTCCCCTGTCTGTTGACCAGCTAATTGTCCTAAAAGCTCTTACTTTCTTGGTCTTCATGACTCTTCTAATATCTTGTTCTCTTCATACCTGACTTATTACCCTCTCAGTGTCTTTTGTTAGATCTCTGTCAATCCATTAAATATAGGTGTCCGCCCAGGCTATTCTAGACTCTCTTCTATTTTGTCTTTATATTCTCCCATTTAGTGACCTTATTACCTCAAATGAGTTTAATAATTATTTCTATTGAGATAACTCCTGGATTCATATATTGGTGCCCCATATTTCTTCTGCATGCCATTCTCACACTGCCTTTTGATGTCTCAGATATATCTCAAATATAACATATCCCAAACAGAAGTCATTATATGTCTTGATAGTTCCTCTCCTCTTCTGAAGTTCTCTGTGACTTTAAGGGGGCACAAAAACTACTCTGATAATCCAGGTTGACAATCTTAGTCCCATCTACAACTCTTTTCTTTCCCTTATCCAACATTTAGGATCCATTATAATAGTTCATAATTTGTTTCTCTTCATCTTCACTTACTTCTATTCACCTAATCACAGCCCTTATTTAAGTGTTCGTTTTCTCTTTCCTTGATTACAGGCATGCCATTTAATTGGGGTTTTTTGTCTCATCACTCTCAAAACTAATCAATTCCCAATTAAATGTCAAAAAAAAGATTTTTCCAAAGAATAGATTCAATCATGTCACCTTCCCCACTCACTAAATTCACTAGCTCCCTCATCACAAAAATAAAATGTAAAGTTTTTGGTTCTCTAATCAAATTATACTCTACTCATCTCAATATCCTTTAAAAATCTCCTCTCCTTTTACTATATTATTTTCAGTTCCTGAAACACAATACTTATTTGCTTATCTCTTTTGTTGGGTCTGAACTTACTACTTTCCATGCTTCGATTTAATTTGTCCCAAATTCCAACTCCTAGAACCATTGCTTTAAGAATTATTTTTAGCATCAAGTCTTCTTGGAGGCTTTTCTTGGTTCCCATCATTCCTAGCATTCCATGCCTAAATGTTATCTCCCATCTACTTTACATTTCTCAGGAATGCTGAAATTATACATATTTCTGCCTCCTTATAATAGCTTCTCAAGAAAATTATTTGTTTTCATTTTTTCATGTCTCCAAGATTTGATTTGGCATACCATAAGTGCTTAATAAAGGCTTGCTGATTAATTGATTTGAATTATCAGCTTAAATAGCTGCTCGTGAGAGAAGATAAACATGGTATCCCTATTTAATCATAATTTGGACAAATTTCCCATGAGAATGCTTCAAGCTCCAAGATTCTTATTTCCTGTCATCTTTCTATAAATACCAATTGGCCCATTCTCTTTACAGTATTAAGAGAGCTAACTAGAGCATTTGGAGGGTAAACAACTTAGCCAGCATCATAAAGCTAGTATATTTCAAAGAGAGTTTGACCTCAGATATCCCTTCCCTCTATAGGGTATATATACTCATACGTATGTGTCCATGTGAGTAGATTGCTTTTCTAGATTTCATTCCTTTTTTCCTATGATTTCACAACTTGACATAACTGCTGGAAGAAAAGATTGCTCCTGATAAACACAACATTCATAGGAATTGTAATGATAATTTCTGATAATTCAAAATAATGCCACTTTCCCCCTCCCCAAAGAATTTTCTGACTCATGCTCAGTCAAGAGGCTCCCCAAATTCAAGGCAAATGAGTTTTTGCACTGGTGTTAAAAGCTACCTTTCCCCAGCCCACAAGGAAACACTCGTGTAGGAGTATTATATATCAAATTTTGGAATATAAGAACTCAATAAGTTTTATTGCAACATTAATTAGATATATTGCAAAATTAGTTGGCAACTTTACACCCACCTCTCTGTAGTAACTGGGGCCAGCCTCAAGCAAAGTTATTAAATACATTTTCCCTCCAATATACCATCCCCTCCCTATTCCTAATATTACATCATCCACTTGCATACACATACATAAATCAGGGTTTGAAGCTCTATGTTGGCTTCAGCTATGTTCATTCATAGTATCTTTATGGAAACATTGACCCACTGGTCAAAACTCTTGAAAAATTTAGTGATATAAACACACAAGAAATCAATACACTTCTTTTTTAAAATTTTATTAATACTTTTTATTTGCAAAACATATGTATGGGTAATTCTTCAACATTAACCCTTACAAAGCTTTCTGTTACAAAATTTTCCCCCCTACTCCCCACCCCTCCCCTAGATGGCAGGATATCCACTACATGATAATTATGTTAAAATTTAAACTTAAGAAATCGAATATATGTATACTTATTTCCACACATCATTTTTGTGCAGGAGAAATCATATCTACAAGAAAGAATAATCAAATAAAGGAAATACAATGCAAGCAAACATCAATAGAGAGCATGAAAATGATATGCTGTGGTCCACATTTCACATCCCTCTCTCTGGGTGTATATGGCATAAATTAATATACTTCTAACACAACCCACTCAAAAGTCACAGACTATTCACCATCTCCTTCACATGTTATCATTTCTCTTTTAAGCATTCTATTGAAATTGCTTTCTTAGAAATTAGAGAAGACCTACTAATTGATCAATGAAGATTTACCTCTGCGTTTATTACTCACTAATTCCAAACTTTTCCTCCTAGTTGCTTTTTTTTCTTCCAGGTTCTTCCTTACATTTAATTTCACTGTAATTTTGGGGTAATTTGTTATAATAATGTTCATTTATCTAGTGCTCTGGGGATTTTTCTCCTGTTAACCTTACTGGAGCACATATATAGGTATTATAGTGACCCCCCCCCTTTAAAAAAATAAAGAGGCTAAGCCCATAGAGGGACTAGATGACTTCTCATGGTTCAAAAGCTATTGTATATATAGTAGAAAACAGAATTGATCTTGGACTCAGAAAACTTGAGTTTGTGCCCCTTTTGAGGGTCTCAGTTTATTCACCTGTGAAATAAGAAGGTTACAATACATGACCTCTGAGGGACATTCCATCTTGAAATCTATGATCTTCTGAACTGATATCAATCAAGCCAGTGTTTGTTCTATCTTGTCAAATGAGAAAAAATATGTATATATTTATACACATATACATATATAAGAAAATTGTAGGTACTTAATGAAAATTTGTTCCCTTCTCATATTTCTTTCTCAATTCTCATGGTGGGTCCATATTTTTGTCACAAGGAGAACAATTTGATTTTGTGTAGAAGGGGCCAAGACCTGTAATTCCTTTGATTTGGAAAGACCAATGATGTGGGGTGGGCAAGGAATAAATCCTTTAGCTCAACACTTCCTAAATCAATAATAATATTACCCATAGATAAGAAAGTTTTACATAATGATACTTTACAAAGGCGTAATGGTAAAATGGTAAAATGGTAAAATCAAAGGGAGAAAATTCACTCCCTGTGCAAACTTGTGTGTTATGACATCTTAAAACATTTAATAACTTTTGTCAAAAATGAAATTTGTAGCCAGTGTGTCAGAGATGTTTCCCATCCTCAAAAATTTTGTCACCTTTATAAAGAATTCACTGCACTGGCTTTCAGAGGTTAACACTGTCATTCTGGACAATTAGTAATAGAGGGAATAGCTTCAGTTTCACTGCATATGCCATTTATCTGTCCCTTCTCGTTTTCAATACAAAATAGGAATTTGACAAAGTGAGGGCCATATACTACATTCATCTTGCATGCAGTCTTTTCATTGAGGTCAGTTAATCCCTCTGACGTCAATCACTGCTTCGTGCACAGAATAGACCACTTGGAATCTATGTGAATTGATTATTCTTCAGCTCTGCATCCTCACAACATCAACAGCCTCATTTTTTACTGCAGGTGTTTTCTTTTTTTCTCTTTTCTCTTTAGAAACAATTTCATGTCTTCCTTCAAAAACAGGTCTTAAACTACAGCTAAAATACCAACATTGGCATATTAAGACAATCATTTCCTTCTAACAATTGAACTTTTAGCAATAATCTATATCTCATCCTCAGAATAAAGATGAATAAAGCACTTGATGCCATTTTGGAAATGTAGAAAACACTGTTATCAGATTAAATAAACCTCCTTTAAGGAAATGTGAATAATTCATTTCCACAACATGGATTCTGGAATTGCTTCTATCAGATGCAATGGAATATGAGTTGCAGGCTACATAGGAAAGGCTACATTAAAATATGAAACTCCGGGCTCATTTATTTGAAATTTCAAACCTGCCAGGAAATTTACAAATGAGGTAATCCAACTCTCTATTGTTACAAATATGGAAATGGAGGCCTAAGGGAAAAGTGACTTGATCAAGACTAATATAGATATTACAGTTATATTAAGGAGAAGAGCTGAAAATCAAACCCAGAATTTGTGATGCTAAATTTAAGCATAAATCAATAAGCATTTATTAAAAACCTACTGTATGGCAGAACCTGTACTAAGGCCAACGGATGCAAAGATACTTTCCATAGTTCCAGATAGCACTTATTATCCACTTATTTCCAAATTGTCAAAGAAAACTATATTTATTGATATTATTGAGAAAATATTGGTATTTTTAGAACATTGTTGATGAGATGATATGCATAACACTTAACATTTAACCCACAAGCCAGGTTTCTGTAGGAACAAAGTTATTTTCAGTTACACAAGACCTTATTCTCTCTCTTCCATATCCCAAGTTGTGAGAAAGAATGGTAATGTTTGTTTTCTCACCCCTCCTGACTTGAACATTCAGGCTGACTGATCTTGCCATCCTCACTCTGACTCTATCCTGTGAGTAACTTCTCATCCTGTTTACTGCGTCTCTTCCCTTCCGGATCCCAATTAGTTTGTTTCATACAACAGGTTAGTAACTTGACCCTAGCTATGATTAACCCCACCACAGGGGCTAAATAGGAAGTACCCAAGCCCTGCCAATTTTCCCTAATCCACAGGCCACACCAATTAGAGCAAGCTCTTCTAACTGTGCCTCACTTGATAGAAGGGGCTCAATAAATGACCTTATTTTTTGTGGACCTTAGAGGGTGCTGCTGGCTATGGCAGAGAGTGTGACTCATCTTGCTGTATGAATGGAAATGTAATATTAAAGAAAATAAATAACGGAAGTAAGAGGACATTAAGTGAGGAAATGAGGCATGGATGCGTGAGAAACAGGTTATCCTACTGCACTGTCAGTCCTACTAACTATCACCCAATTATCTGGCAAGCAGGACTTGAGAAGAAAACTACAAAAACACAATTTGTAGAATGAATTGAAAAGTATATAATAATAGGGGATTGAATTTTCTAAGCTATAGTTTCTAAAACACTATCAACAAAACACACATACAATTCCAAAATCACATTTTATAAAATTAAATATAATTTATGACATGTTTGCATAATGTTTCATAGTTCTCAATTGATTATTAATATATTTTCTTATTCAAGTATCACGAGTACTTTTTTGTGTATGTAGACCAAATATTATTCCTGTTCACTGAGTTAATTACTGAGTATAATACCTAATAAGTAATCTGAGTTAGTACAAGGGCAATGAGGTGGCATAGTAAGAAATACCAGAGTTCAAATCTAGCCTTAGATGTTTCCTTGGTTTGTGACCCCTGGCAATTCACTTAACCCTTTTTGCCTCAGTTCCCTCATCTGTAAAGAACTGGAATAGAAAATGACAAATTATTCAAGTATCTTTGTAAAAAAATGGCATCAGGAGTAAGACATGATTGAAAAATGACTGAAGAAGAGTTAGTATAAGATGCCAATAAGACAAAGATCAGGAAGAAAGGTGGCACAGTGCAAAGATTTCCAGGCCTGAAATCAGGAAGAATCATCTTCATGAGTTCAAATCTAGCATCAGGCAATTATTAGCTCTGTGACCCTGGGCAAATCACTTAACCCTGTTTGCTTCAATTTCTCATCTGTAAAATGATCTGAAGAAGGGCATGGCAAACAACTCCAGTATCTTTGTCAAGAAAACTCCACATGGAGTCTTTAAAAGCTGAAAAATGACAGAACAGGAAAAAAAAAAAAAACAAGATAAAAAAATTAAGTGGTTCAGCACTGGAGTGTTGGATAGCACCATATCACTCACACCTAATATCCCTCAGTCCACCAAGCTGTGAGGTGGCGGGGAGGAGATACATGGAGGAAAAGGGAAACTTGTCAAGAGAATCATAAGATTTAATTAGGCTAGTCAATTTTTATGTATTTTGGCTATTCTAGTGTTTTCATAGATTTTCTAAGAAAATGTTTACCAGATGTGGGAACGTCTCCAAGTTGTTTTTTTTTTTCCTTCCTAATTTTTTCCTACAGGGATTTTAATTCACAAGCTAGAGTTCAGAAGCCAGAATATGTGTCCTGATAATCTGTCTAGATAGTGGTAATTTTAGAACTATCCCTATATAGCAAAGGATTAGTGATCTAGTAAGAGGAGCTCATGATGTGACTGTTTTTAATGACATGTTTAATTGCATTTGGATGCCAGACCCTTATCACCAATGACATTTTTGTCAGTTCCGATATTCACAATTCAGATATCCACAGATAAAGTACTTATCTGTGGATAAGTATATAGCTAAATTGTGGTACTTGATCAAGTTGTAGAGTGCCCATTGCTTTTAAGGATTTTGCCCCCAGGATTCTCTCGATAACTGCCACAGCAACCTGGGAACATCTGTGACTTCTTTGATTTTCACAATTTAAGTGATGATTTTTAGAATAACCTCTTAGAAGTTGAGAAGTCCCACAAAAAGAGGAAATGAAAACTTTAAAGGTCCAATAATTAATCCATTCAGATCTCCTTCTCAGCTGATTGCAGGGCATTGCTTTAAGCCCTTCAGTTGTAATAGATTCTGTCACCCAATTCTCTTCAGCAGTGTCCCAAGGGCCACCACCTTATGAGGATAAGTTGGAATTCATGATCTAAACCACTCCTAATGTTCAAGAAATATATAATATGCTAATTTATTGAGCCTTCTTCAGCAATTGAGGTACACTAGTAAGTTCCAATTCTCTTAGGCTATGAATTTAAAAAAAAACAATGTCAGGGTTTAGGCCCTTTTGATTGAGCACTTATAGTGCAATCTAGGTACTTAGCTAGAATCTAAAACACAGTGATTGTTTTCTGCAGGGAAACATGTATAGTTAAAAGGATGAGGACATCGTCATAGGAGAGGTCTTGCAGATTGAAGAAAGGAATTAAACATCATATTTAAAAGTGTAAGAAGCATAGTAAATGAGAACAAAGAGGAAAAATAATTCAGAATAGAGCTTAGAGGAGTGTGACGATAATCCAATACAGCTGAGGAGAAAACATACAAATCCATTGTTTTGGAGCTCTGTATTGTAGATCCAACTATTTTGGAAGCAATTGTGAGTTATGTAAGAAAAGTGATTATACTTTCTATATATTGATCCACAAATGGGCATATAAAGCCAAGAAATTAAAAGATAGATATAACACATTTACATCAGCACTCCTTGAGGTAACAAACCTGGAAAGAAAATACGTGTCCAGTCAGATAACCACAATGAACTATTTTGCAATCAGAAATAATGATTTAGAAGACTTCAGAGAAATATGGAAGAATCTATCTGAACTGATGCAGAATGAAATATGCAGAAGCAAGAAAATTATGGTAGTAAACATATATGGAGAAAGAAAAAAGAAAGCACATTAGAATGACAGATTGGAATTATGTAAATGAAAATGTCATTAAAAGAAAATTAAATTATGAATAATTAAAAAAAAACATTGAGGCTCACAGAGAGCAGATGATGAAATCCACCTTCCCTTCTTTTCCCTGCTATAGGAGAGAAGAAAGGGAGTATCATTATAATATTGTCTATAATGTAAGATATGCTCACTGTATTGAAAAGTTTTGAATGAATGAAAAAATAATGACTGAATAAATATTTATTAAGCATTTAACATATGACAAGTATTATACTAACTATTGGAGATATAAATGGGAAGGGAGAAAGCAAGAAATCCTTGAGTTTTTTGAACATATTTTAAAATTTTCTTTTATTAAATTATTTCTCAAGTACAGTAAAAAAAAAACAGTTAATCTTTTTTTAAATGTTTAGTTGCAAATTCTTTCTCCCTCCCTTCTACTCATCCCCCTCCTTTGAGAAGGCAAGCAACACGATATTATTACATATGTGGAGTAATGGAAAAGTTATGCTATATTAGCTGTGTTGCAAAAGAAAATGCAAAAGAAAGAAAAATAATAAAGTTAAAAACATAAGCTTTAATCTGTATCCAGAGTTCATCATTTGTTCTTGCTTCAGCAGCACATACACTAAAATTGAAACGATACAGAGAAGATTATCATGGCCCCTGCGCAAGAATGACATGCAAATTCAGAGTTCATCATTTTTTCTTTCTTGACTTTTGGAATTATTTTGATCTCTGTTTTGATTACAGTAAACTTCTCTTTTTTATAGCATAATAGGATTACATCAAAACCATATACCACAACTTGTTTAGCCATTCCCCAATTGATTTAGCCCTTGCTCTCTCCAGGAGTTGAGACACACAACAGAGTGACAGAAGGGGGTGGGGCACAAGGACAGAGAAAGCTGAGGGGAAGCATCAATGGTGCTATCCATTTTTGAGTGGCTCTTGTCTAATTTGCAAGTCAAATACACATGAAATTACTGAGTGCCCAGCACTGTCCTAGGTACTGTGAGAAAGGAGAATTATATATGAAAGCAGGGGAAAATAAATGAATTTAAGTTAAAGACCAAAGATATGCACAAAATGCATTCAAAAGAACCTATATTTGTTCTCCTGATGAGGAATTTTATAGGTATGAACATGACATTAAAATACTACCATCACTGAAGGATCAAAGGCATGTTCAACCCAAAGAATAATAAAGAAGATCCCATTTAAAGGGTACAAATAAACAATATTGCATGTTCAATTATGACAATCGTAAGAGAATAATTAATGATGATATCATAGGATTACAAGGTCATAGATTTCAATAAGGGAAGAGATCCTAGAGATGAACTGCTAAATTTCATTCTTTGGCAGATGAGGCAATAAGTTTAGTGAGGACTGATTTGCCTGAGATCACACAGCTAGTGTCAGAGTTTAGAACTCAGATCTCCTAAGCTCTATGTCAAATGCAAATGTGTCATCAGATGGAATTTGATTTTTCAGTGAATTTACTATTTTGAAAGAAGAGCATCAGTAAGCCCCCATAATAGTAGATCATTTCAGGTACTTGCAATTAGATTACATATATATATATATATATATATAAATATATATATATATACTCATACACATATACATACATTTACAAATATATATATATATATACACACTCATACACATATACATACATTTACAAATATATATATATATATATACACACTTATCTGTGTATTGAGAATGACCTATAATAATTCAAATATCTAAACAAAATATATTTGTGTAATTAAAACAATAGTTTCTTTCTTTCCATTTCACAAGCAATAGCGGCTTCATTCTGTCCTGAGGCTGGTTCTGCAGCTTCTTTCCCATGCTAGTTTGGGCATGATCAACTCCCACTTGTTATGCTGGGGTTCAGGGGCTCACTATTTGCTTTCTATAATTGTGTTAGAGGTCTTACAGCTGGGGATCTACTGACTTCTGAACCAGGACAGAGCAGGCAACATTACTGTATTTTGACTAAAAGCCTCCCTCCTTCTAGATTCTTCCAGCACATGGAGGTCTCTCTGCCCTGGGTCTCCCCATGTTGCACCTGCACTGGGTAGCCTCCCCACTGCTCATTGAGGCAGACCTTTCCTGAAGTTCTTCCAAAATATCTTCTGCTGCAAATTTGCTACTATCCAAATAGTTGTAGGTTCTGTCACTCCAAAGCCTATTGATGGGCTTGATCTACTGTTGATTCTAAGGGCAGCCCAAAACTTGTCTATTTTCTGCCATCTTGGCTTCCTAGTTTATTTCTATGTGGCATCTAGGTAAGATCTGTATACAGGGGCTCCAAGAAAAGTAACTTATATTCAATCATCTCTGTGATTTTGTGTCCATTAAAATCCATGGTTTATCATCCCATAACATAGCATAACATAGCATGATATCCCATAGCATAAGATGTCTTCTTTTACCAGTCTGCCAGAGAAAGAATTATTTCCAAACAAATTGCTTTTAATAAAATAGTATAGCAAATAAAATGACAAGAAAAGATACCTCAATGTTCATTAGAGAAATAGGGTTCCTCACAATTTGCAAGGAAGAGCACATACGCTCAAAGCATCGGTGCCCAATGAATGTTTAGGGAATACTCATGTACAGGTAGTATGCAAAAAGTCACAAACAAGGAATCCATGAGCAAGCATGTAGAAGACACGCATGTAGGGATACATTTTCCTATGTTGTATATATGGATGGAATTATTCTTCACTAAGATACTCCAGAGGTGTCCTATCTCTTGATTATGTTTTTTCTATTTTCCACTGTGTTGTCTATAATGGGTGAACTCACTGGTCTCAGAGGGCAAATGTTTATTTATATATGGCTAAGCTTCAATTCATCATAGCCACATACTTTTTTGCACTTCCATGTATTAAAAAAGTTTCTTTATGACAAGGGCAGACTAATATTCTATTAGATTTGAATCCTTTATAGCAAAGTCTGTGACCTACTAGAATTAACTAAGAAGCCAACAAAAGGCAACAGAATGCCTCAAAATAAGGTTAAATATATTAATTATATTATCTAACTTGTACTGATTTCAATTAAGTGATCACAGATAAATATTAGATTTAAGATTAGTAAATTCTTTGTATACTTTAAATTATATCATCAGTTGTGACTATGTCTTCTCAAAACATATTTAAGGTACTCTTCCCCTGTAAAATTCACCACAGCTTTTTGGTAATTTAGGGTACTAAAGTTGACTTTACTTTTAAATTCACCTTTGGCAGGCAATTGAAACAATTGGCAAAAATAAAATCTAGATAAGGTATTTTACATTCTTCTTTACATCCTATATTGTAACTAGTCTTAAAGCATATTTCTGACTTTTATCAAATCTACTTTATAGAAAAAGAAATTAAGAATTAGAAAAAATAGGTCTTCCAAGTTTTCACAACTTCTATATGAAAGCCAAAACCATTAGAAATGCAAAAAAATTCCTTCTAAGCCCAATATACTTCCATTATACTACAATGTCTTTCCTATTAATTGGCTAGTGGATACAAGAGAGAATAATTATAATTAGATATACTTCTTTTCAGGAACTAGGGAATACAATGAATAGAATATCAGGCATAAAATCAAGAAGAACTGAATTCAAATCCAGCCTTAGATACTTATCAGCTGTGTAATCATATGGTTTAACTGTTTTTCTTTAGTTTACTCAATTGTAAAATGAGCTATAGGAAGAAATGGCAAATCTGTATTTTCCAAGAAACCTCGAAATGGGGACATGAAGAGCTGGACACAATTCAAGAACAACATCAAATACTCCTCTTGTGAAAGATATTTATTTGATAGCTGAAGTATAATACTGTGCCTTTTTAGCACACCCTCATGGTGTAGTTATTCCCAACTCTCATACTAGAATGTTGAGCTTCCAGATGGACAACTGCTATCTCAGGTTCTAGGGGGTAGTCATTCAGATACTTTTAGCAGTATAATTCATAAGCCCCTATAAGTGGCCTTATCTTTAACTATCAAATTTAATTAGTTCCTATAAAGGGATTTACTACAAAATGATAGTAAAAACAGTAACTATCAAAACATCAAAAACTATCTGGAGCACTCTCTCCCACAATTAAATGTAGCATTCACAGAAAAAGTAGGCTCAACATTACAATAAAATATCAATGAAGCACATGTAAAGAACAATAGCAAGAAGCAAAAATTTTGATATTTATATCTTTTCTTCATATTAGATATATTTCCTTTGTTAGGCTTCAAGGATCTATCTCTTTTTTAAAATTTTATTTTATTTGCATAACATACGTGTGGGTAATTCTTCAACAATAACCCTTACATAGCTTTCCGTTACAAATTTTTCCCCCCAACTCCCCACCCCTCCCCTAGATGGCAGGATATCCCCTACATGTTAATTATGTTAAAATATTGGCAAATCGAATATATGTATACATATTTCCAAACTTATCATTGTTGTGCAAGAAAAATCTTATCTACACAAACTATATAACAGATAAAAGAAACACAATGTAAGCAAACATCAATCAAGGAGTATGAGAATATTATGTTGTGGTCCACATTTCACATCCCTCTCTCTGGGTGTATATGGCTTTCTTCAGTGTACAATTGGAGGTGGTTTGAAACATTTCATTTTTGAAGAGAGCCATGTCCATCAGAATTAATCGTCATATACTACTGTTGTTGCCGTGTATAATGATCTCCTGGT
>JAJPUD010008294.1:0-92191 GCA_023553655.1 Myrmecobius fasciatus
CTGGGTTCAGTAGACCACCCCCTGCCCAATTAAAACAGACCTGTTTTGAGGTTCTTCCAGAGTATCTTCTTCTAGAATCGTGTTGTTCTCCAGATATTGTGGATTTTTTTGCTTCAGAATCAGTCTAGAGGCTTCATATGTTGTTGGTTTGAGGGGAGGTTAGAGGAGGTTACAGAGACTCCTGTCTGATCTCCGCCACCATGGCTCTCCTTGTTCAAGATCGTGTTTTAAGTCTTGAAAGAAACATTGGTAAAATGTTTGTGTTGAAGAGATGGGCCTTTGACATTCTGTGAAACTTGGGGTAAGAATAAATTTGCAATCCAGAACACTATCCTTTTCCTTTTTTGCATGTTATTGTTTTTTTTTAAATTTTGATTTATTTTATTCTGAACTTAAATAAAATAAGCACTTTCAAAGCATAGTAGAATAGAAAAAAAGATGTTTTTATATAAAAATGCAAATCTATTATGTACATAAGCTATTCCTTTTAAATATGTAATAAAGTTATCATGTAACTTTCTTTTTTCCTTGCCCATCTGCATTGTCTGTTTTGAATATATAAATTTTTGGACAAGATATATAAATAGACATTCAGAGGCAGATTGAAATCTGGACAAGAGCCTTTCTTCATACATTTGATCTTTCTTATGAATAGACCAAACTCCTTTAATTTATTGCAGCTTTCTTCCAAGAGGTTCTACAATATCTTGGACTTGTAGCAACAAGCACAATGTCATATGCAAACAAAGAAATTTGGAAGACTTCTCTATCCATAAGAAATCCCTCCTTAGTCCAGATTCTGAGCTGGTTCTCCTCCATCATAATAACAAATACTTTTGATGAGTATACAACTATCTCCCTGTTTTAGGTCTTGCCTGATGTTTATTATTAGAGGGGCATTGAACAGGGTTTTTTTCGGCTGTTAGCTCTTTCCAGGAATCTTAAACGACCTTAATGCATAGATATATGGATGGAAAGAACTTATAAGGCAGTGTCTTGTGGAATTTTGCAAATCAACAAACAAGAAACAAAATGGAATTTTATATTTACTATATTTTTCAATCAATTGATTGTGAAATATAAAGACATAGTCCATTATTGAATATCACTTAGGAAAGTTTGCTTATTCCCTGCTAATGTTCTCATCTATGATTCCTTCAATTCCTACATAGTGACCCTCATAAAGATTTTGCACAGATGGGAAAACAGACAATAATAATTGGTACTTGTTGTTATGATTCTTTAAAAAACAAAACAAAACAAAAAATAGGTGACCAAGAAAATAAGTATGAGATTTTTCTCCCCAAGCCTTTGATATCTTCTACTCTTTAGTTATTTTCTAAATTGGTTCTTCAATGCCCTCACAATTATATTGACCCTACAAGGACTTCATCTATATATACCTCATTCAAGTAGATCTTTATCCCAATTTTAATTTTGGTGTTATTCAGTCACTCAGTCATGTCTGACTAGAGGATGCTGGAGTATTTTGCATTTCCTTCTCCAGTGTGTTCCCATTTTATAATTTATAATTTAACTGAGACAAATAAGGATTAAGTGACTTGTCACCTAACTAAGATCTTCCTGACTGCAGGCCTAGTGCTCTCTATCTCTGCAGGCCTGGTGCTCTTTGTCTGAATAGCTGTTCCAACTTTAGCTTAGACAGTCCTAATATAGGGCTAAAGTTAGGTTTACAAGAGAACATTTAATCCAACCCCCTCATTTTACAGACAAGGCACTTAGACCTAGAGAGGTTCCAAGGTTACCTAAAGATGTAAGTAGCTGAGGTCCTCTGATTCCAAATCTAGCACTCTTGCCCACTGAATCACAATGTCTGCCTTTTATCTCCCCTTCTTGAAGGAATCTTAGTAGGACCTGGGAAAGAATCTGGAGATCAATTTGGATAGAATCATTTGGAGATAGAGTTGTGGCTTCTGATCCAGGCTGAGTGATCTAGTAAAGGAGTTAGAAAAGTAATAAAAATAGGCACCAGAAGTGATAAATACAGCATAATTGTAAAAGAATATTATCAAAATAGCATAATAGAGATTCAGTTACAGTTCATTTGACCTGAAGAAATCAAGTTAGACATCCATCACAGATTACTGAGGTTTTGCTATTTTACTATGTGAATAGTGTATACAAGAGTTAGCAAGAAAAAATCCCAAGGAAAAGGGTTTTAATAATTAATAAAGGGAAAGACAAGTTCTCTAATGGAACTAACTCACAATTAACCAGGAAGAAGCCATTAAAGGTAAGATGTCCTGAGGTGGGAGTACTCCACTAACTGGCAGGCTAAATCCACAGAGAAGTTTAGCAAACTAACCTCAAAAGGGGTTTAGCAGAAGACGATTTTACCATTGACTGGTGGGCAACCCTAAAGGGGATTTAGTACCCTAAAAACTATAACAATGCTTCAAAGTAGGAGTACCCTAAAAAAGAAGTTTATAGGGAAATATAACATGGGGGGGTTGAGATCATAACTTGGCTTTCTGATAAATAAAGGTAGAGTTTGTAGAGACCTTCACTTAGAGTGGGATTATAATCAAAAATCTACTTGAACAAAAGACTCAAGGCTAAAATGAATTTTTCAGTGTTTTCCCCTACTTGCCTCAGGTAGTATTATAATCCTATTAGTGCTTCAGGCTTTCTCTACTAACAACTGTCTAGCTACTCAGGACCTCATCAGTTAGGGATGGGAAAAAGACACAAAGGGAATACACAAATGGGCTGCATTACCTCCTCACTCCAAAGAACCTCTTGAGTGAGTCCTTTGCTAGTCAGGTTAGTCAGTGTTACTTAAGACATCATTGTACAAGGTTTCTTTGTATTTATTTTATATTCATTTTGTAATTATATGTACATACACATATCAAAATGTAAACTAATATGTTATACACTATACATATTATTTTCCAAAGTAATCACAGCAAAAAAAGTTCTAAATCACCATTCATTAGAGAAATGCAAATTAAAATAACTCCAAAATACCATCTTACACATATCAAATTGGCTAATATAACAGAAAAGGAAAATGATAAATGTTGGAGATGTAAGGAAAATGGGACATTAATGCATTGTTGGTGGAGTTATGAACTGATCTAACAATTCTGGAAAGCAATTTGGAACTATGCCCAAAGGGCATTCAAATTGTGCATATCTTTTGATCCAGCAATACCATTTTTAGATCTATAGCTCAAAGATATATATATATATATATTTTAAAAAGGGAAATGGAACTACATTACAGAAATAGAGTAGCTCTTTTTGTGGAAAGAAAATAAGTCTGGAAACTTGGAACAGTTGGAAATTGAGGGAATGCTCACCAATTGGGAAATGGTTGAATAAGTTGTATATGACAGCAATGGAATATTACTGAATTATAATAAATGATGTATAGGCAGATTTCAGAAAAATCTGGAAAAATTTACATGAACTGATGCTTAATGAAGTAAGCAGAACCAGAGAAACATTGTACACAGTAACAGCAACATTATGTGAAGATCATTTATGTTAGACTTAGTTCTTCTCAGCAATACAATGATTTAAGATAATTCCAAAAGATTCCTAACAGAAAATGCTATCCACATCCAGATAAAGTATTATTGAATCTTAATGCAAACCAAAGCAAGGATTATAGATCAATGAAGGGGTGTGCTGGTAAATATTTAATAACTAGGCTCTCAGGGGGGAAAGTGCACACATACTTTTAAGTTTAATCTGCATCATTAACACTTTGTGGAGTCTAAGCAATTAACAAAACAATAAATCAAGCTCTGATTTGTAGCAATTGTGCATTTCTGAAGTATAAATGCTCACACTGAAAATTTAACAATTTACTCTCAAAATCAATTGAAAAATTATTTTCCTGAAAAATATTTTTCCATATGTAAATAATCAGTTTGGATATAATAAATCACTCCTTTATGGCTTGAGGAGAAAGAAAAGAAAATTCATGGTACATCAGAAAGAATACGTATGTGGACTCCAAGTCAGGTGAATTATAAGTTTAAATCTTGACAACCAGTTCTTTAGAGCCCTGCACAGATTATGTGATCCTTCCCAGGATTTTCTCCCTTCCTTATCTAAGGAGGATGGAATATACTAAAGGGAAGATTGCTTGATTGTCTAACAACTCTAGATTCCCCCCCCCCCCCCCCGCATAGACACCCCTCAGGATGAATCTAATGAACCTGATAAGTTTCTGAGGAAGGGAGAGACCCACCAGAGAGGGAAACTAGGTTGTTTACAGGTTGACATGCAAATCCTTTTCTTAAGTAAAATCTGTCTTATATTCAGTATCTTAATGCTTGTACAGGAACTGAAAACTTTTTTTTTTGGGGGGGGGAGAGGATAGCGGTGGTGAAAGACCTCTGTATGAGCAAGATTCTGACAGCAAACCCTGTCTTAGAGTATGATTACTGGGAAGCTCTCAATATTAAGGCCAGTCCAGGTGAGTCCAAGTCTGTGGTTCTGAGTCATAGGTTATGTATACACTAATAGAAACTATAAAGAGTGATTTCCTTAGGTTCAGAGAGTCTTAAAAGAAAATTTCATACAAATTATGGAGAACAATACAGATTTGAATCCTTTATGGATGTCCACCTGACAATTCAGAGGAGGTTGACCAATACTTTTTATCAAAAGTTTTCACTCTGTTCAAGGCAAGATGAGAATTATTTTAATGAATTAATAAGTTTAGTGGCAAATTCTCCTGAGTATGCAATTAGCTTAATAATGCTTATTGTACAGTCTTCATGATGAATTCAGCATTTCTGAAAACAAGAAGTACAATATTAACTGAGGAAGCCAAAAAAATCCCTTCATTCTTCTATTTGGAGGGCAAAGTGTCAAATGAGAAAGTTCATGAAAGTTGTTATTTGACATAAGCATTCTCTATGATAAATATGGTTCCTATGCATTTATACAGATTATTCCTTGGGCTAAATGAGATGCTTCCATATTCTACTTTCCATCACTGATTCAAAAGAGGAAGATAGGAGGGTAAAAAGACAAAACAGGATGCATTTGGTGGTAATATTCATTATACATACATTTTCTAATTTGAGACTCACTATGACCCTGAAAAATAAATATTAAAGCCATTATTGTCTTAATTTTATATGTGAAGAAGCTAAAGATAAGAGAAGCTAAATGACTTGTATATGGTTATGCTGCCAACAAGAAAGCCTATTAGGATGAGTCTGAATACAAATCTTTCTAGTGCCTAGTCCAGAACTTACATATTCCTGTTCCACATTTCCTCTTGTGGACTATTTTCTTTATCCATTGTGGAGAGTGTCACCCTGAGTCAAGAGCCAGTAGAAGTATTAAAAGAAAATATTTTTAATACCAGTGAGGGACTACTTTAAGTTTTCCATGCCCTGCAAAATATGAAGAGCAATGAATTCTCATTGGGAAAGTGATGTCATCCTATAATAGACACTTTTATTAACCAATAAGCTCAAGTTGATTAGCAAATAATCATAAAACTGAAAAAGCACAAAACACACAACTTCTATATAAAGTCTATCTCTTCTGTAAACTCACTGTAAAAGAATTCTGGAATCAAAGTCATTTTCTCAAGAAGTAGTTTCATCCTGGCAAGCTGTCATTTTGGAAAAGTAGGGCATATATTTCTACTAAATGACAATAATAGGAAAGTATCTGTACAATGAATGGCCTGGATGTTTAACACTAGCAATGCAGGCATGACCTTGTAGGGATATGTCCTGCAGGCCTTTTCTGGAAGATGAAATCTTTTACAAATTGAAGATCTGAGGTGGGTTCCTTTTTTAGAGTCACTTAATCTCCTGTTCTACAAAGATAGCTATACTTGAAAATTAAGCAGGCTATCGAAAGCTATACCATGCAGCTAGATGTAGGAATTATTTAGTTCTGTGATAATATGCCTCAGGTAAATACTACCTAGTGATCTGGACTTTTTACCTCTGACTCAGGACAACCTGAAAAGCCATTACTCATGGGACATATCATGGGATATGCCATTTTCATAACTTTGAGCATAATTTTCTTCAAAGGTGAAGAAAGAGTTGCCTTATAACATGTAGTAAAATATAAATTCTCTGAGGACAAGGACTTTTTAATTTTGTTTTTATATTCTCAGGGCTATGTTTGCTTAATAAATGGTTATATAACTGAATTGAACAAAACCACCTAAAAGGATGATTATGACTGATAACATGCCATTTTCTACTTTGTTGCTTTTTTGTTAATGGAGAAGGAAGGGCATTTTAAAAATTTTGATAATTTGATATTAGCATTATTCATTGTATATGACCAGAATTTTTGGTTTGCATTTTTGTAAGGGTTAGCACACAGCTAATTTCCTTTAATTTTATTTCTTAATAAAAAAGAACATTTGTGTTCACCAGAACATAAAAAGAGGATTCTATATGAAAGCATGAGTATATCATGCTACTTGCTTTTATAAAAAAGCTAAAAAATTCAACATTAAATTTTGAAAATTACCTCACAGAACTGTGCTTTGTGCTCAATTTCTGTTCTTTTTTTGTGCATTTAAAAATGTCTTATTGACTTTCTTTTTTTTTGTCATCACTAATGAATCCTTTCTGCCCTCAATGCTCCCCTGCCCTGTATTAAAATCAGAGAAGGAAAAAAAAAACTCTTGTAACAAATAGGCATAGTCAAGAAATTGTACTCATTCATAGGCCAGCAAGTTTAGAATTAAGATTCTTCAAGGCTAGGTTTTAGCAACATGTGAACAAAGAATTACCAAAACAGCAGAATGATTTTTGAAAAGTCAGAGGAACTAATAACCAAATTGCCAACATTCACTGGATTATGTAGAAAGCAAGGAAGTTCCAGAAAAAGATCTACTTCTCTTTCATTATCTCCACTAAAGTTTTTAACTGTGTGAATCACAACAAAATGTGAGATATCCTCAAAAAGGAATATTAGATCATTTTACTTGTTTCCTGAGGAATCTGTATGCAGGCCAAGAAGCAACAGAACCAAAAACGGAACAACTGATTGGTTTAAAATTAGCAAAAGAGTACAACAAGGTTGTATATTTTCACCTTATTTATTTAACTTGTATGCAAAGTACATTATATGAAATAGGCTAAATGAATCAAAAGCCAGAATTTAAAGTTGCTGGAAGAAATACCAATGGTCTTAAATATGCAGATGATACCACTATGATGTCAGAAAGAAAAGAATTAAGAAATCTCTTGATGAGGTTGAAAGAGGAGAGTATAAAAGCTGCCTTAAAGCTTAACATTAAAAACAAAGCAAAAAACTCTAAAATTATGTTATCGTTCCATCACTTTCTGCCAAACAGAAAAAGAAAAAATGGTTCATATTTTATATTCTTGAATTCAAAGATCACTGCAGATGGTTTCTGCAGTCATGAAATTAAAAGACCTTTGATCCTTGGAAGGAAAGTTATGGGAAATCTGGAAAGCATTTGAAAGATCAAAGACATCACCTTGATGACAAAAATCTGTGTAGTCAAAACTATGGTTTGTCCAGTGATTCTGTATGGCTATGAGAATTGGATTATAAGAAACATGGTGCTGGAGAAAACTTTTGAAAATCTTTTGGACATCAAGGAGATCAAATCAATCAGGCTAAAAGAAATTAATTCAGATTATTAGCTGAAAAGACAAATACTGAAGTTGAAATTGAAATTGAAATAATTTGGTCACATAATAAGAAGATAGCATTTATTGCAAAAGACATTGATGTTGAAAAAGATTGAAGGCAAAAGGATGAAGTACTGACTAGGGGATAAGACAGTGACATTGAAGAAATGAACATGAGCTTGGAGACACTTTGAGAAATGGAGCAGGATAGAAGGGCCTAGGATCCATGGTTTTGGATATGATAGAATAACTGAATAACAATAAAACACTTTTCAGGATTGTTTTTTTATATTATTAGTATTATATAAATTTTTCTGGTTCTATTTACTTCACTTTACATCAGTTCGTGGTATCTTTCATCATAAGATAACATCCCATTGTATTCTGAAAATTGACTGGGAACTTTGAAATACAAACAGAAAAGTTAAGAGAAAGTTAAACTTATTAGAATAGTTGGAAAGAACAGTAGGATGATGCAATGGTAATATTCTAATAGGGGGAAAATAAATCCATGTCACCTTAATGTCTTCAAAGGGTAGCGAGGAAGTTTAATAACAAAGATAAATGATGTGAGGGTGAATTAATTCTGTTTTGAGACTTTTGAAAAGGGAAAGGGAAGGCAAGATAAAAAGAATAAACTAATGAAGAAAGGAGGAATAAGGGGGAATAAAAATATTTTTTCTAATTTATATGCATGAGAAAAAGAATATACAAACATGGAAGACAGGATAGGAGGAATGGACACCAGATGAATTTCACTTTTACCAGAACCAAAGGAGGGACAAACATACACACACAGTTTAATGTAAAAACACATCGAACTCAACAGGAATATAAATAGCGATGGCAGGTGGGGAAACAAATAGTGAAGGGAAAGGCATTTAGGATGGGGATAATAAGAGGGAGGTAATAGTCACAAACAAAGCAAACTTCCTGGTACTGAAGGAAGATTAAAGGAAGAAAAATAAATCTTAAGGGATACCTACTATTTGGGGAATGACTGAAAAAAAATGTTTTACAAGAATAAAATGGGATGTTATTTAGTTGTTTCTTTAACAGACCTGGAAAATGGATCAAGGAGACTTGATTTCAGAATCATTGGATTCCCTGAAAACCTTGATTTTAAAAAAAGTCTGGATACTATATTGCAATAAATCATAAACAAAACCTGCCTAGATTTATTAGAAAAAGAGGGTAAAGTGAAGAGAGAAAGAATCTGCCAATTATTTCCTAAAAGAAGGCCCCAAAAGAATATGGGCATATATAAATGTGTGTATGTGTATGCATATATGTGTATAACATACTCAAAACTATCACCTTTTTGAAATAAACAGCATGTTATGTCCACATATATGTGTTTTATATTTTCACATGTATATATACATATACACACAGAGATAGAGACATACAGAGTGAGAGAGAGAGAGGGGGGAAGGGAGGGAGGAAAAGAGGGAGGGGAAAGGAGAGGGAAAGGGAAAGAGAAAAGAGAACAGGTTTTTTGGTAGTGGGAAAAAACTTGAAAGAAAGGGATTTCATTAATTAAAGTTTGCCTAAATAAGTTGTGGAGTCCTATTGTGCTGTAAGAAATGAGTTAGCAAGGGTCATTTTTGAGTTTCAAACTTGACTTTGCATCTTTACTATTAAGGGATTGCTGCCAGCTCTTATTTCTCCCTCTTCCTCCCCTGCCCCATGATGGCTCTGAATGATACTGTACAGGCTCTACACTTGACATTCCCTCCATTCAAAGCCTTATCTAGTAATTAAGAGAGGCAGCTTAGCCAGTGTCAAAGGATTGCTCAAGTATGTTCTTTACAACTCATTCTCTTCAAAACAAATACTCCAGTCTCTAAGAACCCAGAGTATTTATAGCCCTTTTCAATCGCCAACTTTTCAGTTCACGTGTGATGTATTTTTCACTTGCTTCTTGTATGAATATTTACTTGCCGGGCTTGATAGGTTTTGCCTTATCTTTTTGTATATAGCACAAATCTTGGTGATGTATAAAGGAAGGTAAAACTCATGACCCCAAAAGAACTGTTGAGTCAACTGTCCTTCCAGATAAGTTTATTAAATGTCCATAAATTCTTAAACTTTGTAATTCCTATTTACTTTATGTTTCCATTTCATGTATAGAAAGATCTAAGTTGTCATGTAGCATAGCAGATAATAATAATAATAGCTAACATTGATATAATGCTTACTATGTGCCAGCTATTGTGCTAAGCGTTTTATAAATTTTATAAATTATCTCATTTGATCCCCCAACAACCTTGTTGAGGTAAGTGCTATTA
Organism: Myrmecobius fasciatus; assembly: GCA_023553655.1. Lineage (NCBI taxonomy): Eukaryota > Metazoa > Chordata > Mammalia > Dasyuromorphia > Myrmecobiidae > Myrmecobius > Myrmecobius fasciatus. The sequence continues at coordinate 9,920 of JAJPUD010008294.1, forward strand.
TTACCCCCAATTTTCAGATGAAGAAACAGAGGCAAAGAGAACTTAAGAGACTGGTCTAGGGTCATACAGCTGGGAAGTGTTGGAGGTTGAATTTGAACACAGCTATTATCCACTGCACTATCTAATTATCTTACTAAGGCATCCAAATGGAATGTTGGACTCAAGAGTAAAGAATTCTTCAATTCAAATCCTAATCAAACACTTACTAAGTGTGTGGTCCAGAGGAAATAATTTAAAGTTCTTGATCTCAGTTTCCTCATTTGTAAAATGGAGATAATAATTCAAAAATATCTAATTTCATAGTATCAAATGAAGTAATATTTGTAAATAGCTTTACAACATTTAAAAGTGCCATATAAATGTTAATTGTTGGTATTATTAAAAGGAAGTCCTAATGAAGCTATTCCAAAATGTAAAAAAAAATTATGTAAATAGAATTTGTCACTGTCTAAGCAAGAGAAGGTATTCTAGAGATGAAGCAGGAAACACCTTGCTTCAAGTCTCTCTTCTTTCCAAGCCATAAATATCTAATCATGAAAGGAATAAGAAATTTCTGTTTCTTCCTATTGCCTCTAGCATAAAATGCAAAATCCGCAGTTTAGCATTTAAAGCTATTTGCATTCTGGCTTCAATCTTTCTTTCCAGATTTATTTTGCATTATTTCTCATTCATGCACTCTACTTTCCTAAGAAACTAGCCTATTTGCTGTTCCTTAAACTGGGCATTCTATGTCCTACTTTGATGCCCTCTTTGCAGCCTTTGACGCCATCAATCATCCTCTTTTCCTGGATACTCTCCTCTCTCTAAAGTTTTCATGACACTTTTCTCTCTTGGTTCTCCTCCTATCATTCTCACTGCTCAGTCTCCCTTGTTGGATCATCATCCAGGTCACACCTGCCAACCCTGAGTATCCCACACAAGTTGTCCTGAGCCCTCTGCTCTTCTCCCTCTATACTATTTAAGCATGGTAAACTCCAGCTCCTACAGACCCATTTATCATCTCTATGCTAAAGATTTTCAAATCTTCTTATCTATCCCTAACCTCTCTGCTGATTTCCAGTCTTGCATTTCTAATTACCTGTTAGTCATTTTGAACTATATGTCCTGTAGACATCTTAAATTCAACATGTTCAAAACATAATTCCTCCCAAAAAATTCTCTCCTCTTTTCTGAATTTCCCTCTTACTTTTGAGGCACTGCCACCCTTACAGTTGCCCAGGCTCACAAACTAAATATGATCCTCAGCTTCTGTCTTGCTCACTTCCCATATCCAACCTATTGATTTTACCTTTATAATATTGCTCTCACATCCTTCCTCTGACACTACCATCACTCTATATCACCTCACTTCTGGACTATTGCAGTAGCCTGCTGGTGGATCTGCTTGCCACTAGTCTCTGCCCTTTCCAGTCTGACCTCCACTCAGCTGTCAATGTACTACTTCCTAAAGTGCATGTCTGAGGATGTGACCCTCTGACCTTACTCAATAAACTTCAGTAGTTCCCTATTACATCTAGAATCAATTTAAAAATTTTTTGATTGGCTTTCAGAGCCCTCCTGACTTTCTAATCTTCTTCTACCTTACAGTACCCCCTACCTATTCTCTGTATTCTAGTGACCCTGATCTCCTCACTGTTCCTCACATAAAACTCTAAGCATTTTCACTGGCTGTCCCATAGAAGACCAAATCCTCCTGGCTTCCTTCAAGTCCCACTTTAAATCTCACCTTCTGCAAGAAGCTCCTTCTGATCACTTTTAACTAGTCCCTTACCTCTTTTGATGATTTCTAATTTTTCCACTATATAGTTTACATGTACATAGTTATAGATGGTCTCCCTCCTTAGATCGTGAGCTCCTCCAAAGCAGGGATGTTTTTGTTTTTTTTTTTACCTTTCTTTATATTCCTAGTGCTTAGTGCAGTGTCTTGCACATAGTAGATGCTTAATAAATACTTATTGAGTGACTGATTTTGTGTGTGTGTGTGTGTGTGTGTGTGTGTGTGTGTGTGTGTGTGTGTGCAGGCTGTATCGTTTATCTGAAATACATTTTTACTCACCTCCATTTTTCAGAATCCTGAGCACTCTCCAAAACTTAGCTCTCAAGTGCTATCTCCTCTGGGAATACCTTTCTGATCCCCCTACTTTTAATACTTTTTTTCATTCTTCACATTTTATTTGGCTTGCTTCTATGTGTAAATATTGTATTGATCTCCCTACTTTTAATACTTTTTTTATTCTTCACATTTTATTTGACTTGTTTCTATGTGTAAATATTTCTTTGATCCCCCTACTTTTAATACCTTTTTTATTCTTCACATTTTATTTGGCTTGTTTCTATGTGTAAATATTTCATTGATCCCCCTACTTTTAATACCTTTTTTTATTCTTCACATTTTATTTGGCTTGATTCTATGTGTAAATATTGTATTGATCCCCCTACTTTTAATACTTTTTTTTATTCTTCACCTTTTATTTGGCTTGATTCTATGTGTAAATATTGTATTGATCCCCCTACTTTTAATACTTTTTTTATTCTTCACATTTTATTTGGCTTGATTCTATGTGTAAATATTGAATTGATCCCCCTACTTTTAATACCTTTTTTCATTCTTCACATTTTATTTGGCTAGCTTCTATGTGTAAATATTGCATTCAAATCGAATGTAAGCAGCTGAAGGGCAAAAATTATCTTCTGTACCCTCAGTGTCTTCTAATAGAAAGCTAGTAAATGACTTTCGAATTTAACTGAATGAGTAGAGTGAGTATGAAAAGATAGTCTTAAGGATGGATCTAGAAATAAGGATATAAATGGGCAATGGTTGGGAAATGAGGTGTTATATATCTGTAATGAGTAAATTTTAGGTCAAGTCTTGTCTGCTGATTATAATTTTTGTTTGTTTTATTATCTCCCATGTTAAATATTTATGCATGCTAATCATTAGAGTAAAAATAAATCATAAAAGCCAATCAAAACAGTATCTAGTTACGTGCCTATGCTAGAATAGACACACTGAGGCACATAAACCCTAGACTTTTTCCATGGCTTTCTTCAAGCCTGGAATTCCCTCCTTCCTCTCCTCCAGGTCCTGTCTTTTCTTGCTTCCTTAAGTCCTAGCTAAAATCTCACCATCTACAAGGAACCATTTCTAGGGCTTTTTCAATTGAAGTTATTTCACTTTATTGATTAATTCCAATTTTTCCTGAACATAGTTTGTACATAGTTCTTTGCATGGTGTCTCCTCCATTGGATTGTGAGCTCCTCAATAGTGGGAACTGTCTTTTGTCTTTATTCATATCCCCATGTTTATAGCACAATGTCTGGCTCACAGTAGGCATTTATTAAATGCTTATTGACTGGTATCTAAAATGGTAGTTGCAAAATGAGAACCAGACATATGTCCATGTGTCATAAAGTACAAAGAAACAGGAATGTTCCTGGGCAAACTCACAAGGTAGATAATATGTTCTCATTTTTCTCTTTTTATATTTCTATTTAGGGCTGTCCAAAAATCTTCTGGGGTGCTTTATTCAATTCAATTCAACTAGATTCAGTTCAATTCAACAACAATGTAGGCAGTGCTATGAATGACGCAGGGCCATAAAAGGGAGAAATGATGGAAGTTTGACTATACCATGTGCACAGATAAATAAATAGAAAGTAAATGAAAGGGAAAGCTTTAATTATTGGAGCAAGTAATAAAGGTCTCAAATAGGAGGTGACATAAGCTGAATTTCAAAAGGAGCTGGGCATTCAAAAGGCAGAGGTGAGGATAGCAGTCCAAGAAAGGAAACAAAGACCTTGATGAAAAGACCCAGAAATAAAATGTTATGTGTGGAGAATATAAAGCAGGTCTTTTTGGCTGGAATGTAGAGTTTATGGTGGAAAGTAGCATAAAAATAATTTTAGAAAGATAGATTGGAATCAGGTTGTTAAGGGCTTTAAATGCCAAACAGAAAATTTTCTGTTTTATTCAAGACACCATAAAAATAATGGAAACTTTCTGAGCATGGTAATGACATGGTCAGATTTGTGCATTAAAAATATCCATTTTGGCAGCCTAGTGGATGATGGATAGGAGAGAAGATAGACAGACTGGAGCCGAAGAGACCAAGTAAAAAGCAATTTCTAGGGTATGATGTGATGAGTCCCTGAATTGGGTGGTGACCATGTGAGTGGAGAGAAGGGTACCGATGCAAGAGATTTTATGGAGATAGGATTCATGGTACTTGACAACTGATTTGAGATTGATGGTGAGAGAGAAAGAACTGAAACTGAAATCTGAGTAAATGGAAAGATGGTCGTTGACAGAAATAGGCAATTTAGAAAGACAACTGAGTTTAGGGGAAAAGAGCTTAATTTCTGTGTAGGATAAGTTGAGTTTGAGATATTTATGAGATATCCCAATGGAGATGTCTATCAGAAAGTTGGTAAAATCCGGCTGGTGAAAAGGCGAGAAATGAAGATTAGGTAGGAAATCTCTTTCTTAGGTATTATTTCACTCTCTAGACATTTCCCCTGCCCTCATATTTGTTTTATGACCCAACTCATAAGATGATAACTGATAAACTAATTTGTACCTTTAAATGAGGGACCTCAGGAAGATAATATTTCTGGTAGAATTTAAGTTTCAAAAGATTAGGGACTATCTCTGTCTCTCTCTGTCTCTCTGTCTCTCTCTCTTTCACACACACACACACACACACACACACACACACTTCCCCTTTCTTTATAACATTATTGTGCTTAGCACAATACTTTGAATATTTTTTTAGATCAATCCTGCAATCTCACTGGAGTTTACAATTCTTTATGAATAAACTCTCTCTTTTAAGGTAGACCTGTGACCATTTTATAATTTATTGTTGTAAAGTATTGTTTGGAGGCACTGAAAGGTCAGATGATTTGCCCTGTCATGTCAGAGGTGGGATTTGAACCCCAGTCTTAATGACCCCAATAAGGCTGTATTTTGATCTAGTGTAATATGTACCCTTTCCCTGTTTTACAAAGCAAGTATTTTTAATTCATACTTATTGAATTTTATTGGTTTAAGACAAAGAAGTGACTTAATGGTAGATATGGGAGTGATTTAAAGCAGGCCACTGGAGAGATATTTTGAGGCAAGTCTTTTGATCACCTACTTCATATAAATCAGGCTTTGCCAAAGAGAGATGTTACCTAATATTCAGGCTCACAAATTAACAGGATAGCAAACACACAGAATAATTTAATAGTGTCTATATCCTTTGTTATCTGAGTTAAAGCAGGCCACTGACCATTGCTGTGACACTTATTACACCAAGGTCTCTTTAAACATCATTATGGGTTGGACTTCCTTAGACGGTACCTCAGGTCAAACTCTTAATCATATAGACACTGAATGGTAACAAGATAATACAAGAGGACAATAGGATTATTACCTTGACTGTGAGGAACCAAGGACTTTTGTCATTTACATTTAGAACATGCAAATTAATTAGCCAGAGTTTCTATTTTTAAAAATTACAAAATACTCTTTGGGGAATATTTCAGAAAAGTGGCCTCATATATTTTATTCAGCAGGAAAATACTTCTGTCTTCCGTGGCTTTAAATGCTGTTTTTCTTTTGCATCCTTCTTTCTTGCGAAATTGGAATTGTAACAAACTTTGTAAAAATTATAAATCACCAGCTGAAATCCATAATCATTTGAGACAAACTAAGTTGTAATAATTGTAAGGCTGAATAATTTGGTTATTAAATTTAAGGCTGCTCTACCTTTTACCCTGAATAAAAAAATGAAACTAAACTTCATAGTAAATTTATATTATGTAGGAATCCCAAATGAACCTTAATGTAATCTGATTTGCCCAGCCAAGAACAGATCAAATTCTCTAAGAATTTCATATGGGAAATAAAGTGACTCATGTTCTCATTCTCTGACAAAGCTATAACTCTCAATGCAGGGGAGCTTCAGAGATGTATGAATAGACATACACTCATTAGCACAATCTGTAGCAACTACCATCACTCCCTTGAACCTGTGGTATTATGACCACCTCCATTGACTTCTTGTTCTCCCTCTGACGTGTAAATGTAGAACAATAGTGAGTGAGCAAGTAAATTCTGACCTGAGTAAATACTTCTGCATTGCTCAGGCACAAAAACAAAGAGCAATTTGACAAAAGGTATAAAACAAGCAGGACATCTCTGAAACAAACACACAATTCATTTAAGGAGAAAAATGAGAAAGAAACTTCTGAAAAACTGTGATTAATACAGATTTCAAAAATCAAGTCAAAAGTTCTCAGTGGTACCCTTCCCGCCAAATGGATGGCAACCATACTACAAAGATCTCTCCTAGACCAACCAGAGGGTTGACTTAGATTGACCATCAGATGAGCCCAGAAGAATTCCTTCTTTTTTCTTTTGGCTATCATATTCTAACCAATAACCAACTGCCTAGGAGAAAAGCAATGAAAAAACTGAAAATAGTCATGGTTTACAAAGTTATAAAGAATCACTTCATCTAACCAAGTCTGGTTCCTCCTGCTATCTATAGTTACAATATGGGTATGAGTCCATGCATTTCCCTCCCTCTTTTCAGACTATCTGATGTGAAAACTGTCAACTACGGTTCTTAAGATCATCTTCACGTTTTCGTTTGTTAAATGGAGAAAGAGCTAAGAAAAATAAATAAATCCTGACCTAATTAGGGAGTCCATTGTTTCTGTTTCTGATGCAATCAGGATGGAGTTTACCAGTAGTCCTTTGAAAAGTGTCCAAGTTTATAAAGATAATTTTCTAACTAAATAATTCTGATTGTGATTAACCCACAGGTAGAAAAACCTATGTCTCTCAGCTTTCCTACTCTACTCATGATAACTATGTCCAAATGCCTTGATTTCTCATACTCTGGAAGCTATTCTAGACTGATCACATTTATATATCTTTCTGCTCTGATTTGTTCTTTTGGTACACTATTTCTTCCCTACCTTCATTCAGATAGATAGATAGATAGAATGAAAGAAAGACAGATAAATAGAAAGGTATATAAATAGATATACACATGCATATATACATAGATACATGTATGTAGATGATTCTCATAAAAATTGTAGAGATGAGAAAATAGGATAATAGTTATTGGTACTTTTCATTCTCCTTTTTTTTCCTGGTAATGACACTATCTTTGATGTTTTCAATTCTCTTAGTATATTTCCTCCTTTGAAATACCTTGAAAATTGATCTCTGAGTACCTTCAAAATAGCTGAATTTCTTTTGTATGTATTTAGTTAATCTTTCTTTGGTAATATATATCACAGTCTTCTCATACTCATCATTTGCCTCTTCAGTCAACAACCAAACAAATATATAAAAATAAATTACATATAGAATAAAAATGAAATAATGATAAGAGAGAAGGCATTAGAATTAAATGGAATTGGGAAAGGACTCCTATAGAAGATAGGATTTTCACTGGGACTTAAAGGAAGAAGGGAAACCAAGAGACAGGGATGAAGAGGGAGACATTTTAGGAATGAGGAACAATCAGAAAAAATACCCATAGCTGAGAGACAGAGCATCTTGTTTGAGTAATAACCAGGAAACCACTGTTTCTGGTGGCAGAGAGAAAGGTATAAGAAGACTGATAAGAGGGAAGTATTAGTTTATGAAGGACTTTGTATGCTAGATGGAGTGTTCTGTATTTAATCCGGGAGGCAATAAGATGCCACTGGAGTTTGATACAGGGGTGACATGGTCAAACATTGCTTTAGGAAAAATCTCTTTAGTGGCTGAATGGAGAATGGCTTGGAGTGGGGAGAAACTTGTGAGACAGGCAAACCCATGCAGCAGACTATTATAATATAGTTCAGGTGAGAGATGATGAGGGTGGTAGGGATAGTAGAGAAGAGGCCATATTCAAGAAACATTGTAAAGGTAAAATCCATAGGCTTTGGCAACAGATTTACTATGACTGGAGAGAGAGACAGTGAAAAGTCAAGGATGATACACAGGTTCGAACCTGAAGGACTAGGAGAATGCTGTTACCAATAGGGAAGTTAGGAGATGGGGTAGCATTTAAGGGGAAAGATGATGAGTTCTGTTTGGGATATTTTGAGTTTAAAATGTTTATTGGACATCCAGTTTGGGGTGTCTGATGGCAACTGATGATGCAAGATTGGAAGATAACAGAGAGGTTAGGACAGAAAAAGTAGACTTGAAGATCTTCACTTTAGAAATGGTAATTAAAGCCACAATAGAAACTTGAAGCTATTGCCCAGAAGCATGGGCTTCTGGAGGTTTTTCCAAGGCATGTAGCACACACAATTCTGGTCTTAGGAACCAGATCAGTATGAATACTGAGCATTCGTGATTATCCATTGGAACATCCTTTATAGAATGAGCTTTCATTCAACAAACATTTATTCAGTGTCTACCATTTTTAGGAATTCAGATATGCAACATTGTAAATCAGTTCAAAATTAATAATACACATAGAAAAATAGAGTCTGAGAAAATGGCAAAGAGGTATGGATTGCCCCAAAATGAAGGTCTGATAAATTGACTTCATTTGATTTGTCCTTTAAGGAAGGATTGTGAAATTATGGTTGTCATAATAGAAACAATGTCCACACATTTTCTAGACAGTCTAGAGCAAAACTCAAAACTCTAAATGTCTCCTTCTGGGTTTGTTGACTTTTTTCAATCATTTCATTAGAATCCCAGGTAATTTCAAAGTTGGGTTATCTCATCATATTGCCAACATTGTTTATTACATCAGAAGTTGAAAGTCTTCTTGCTTCATTGAGCTTTTGACATGGCAGCTTTAATGGAACCATTTTTAACCCTTTGCAAGAGATATTACCTGTAAAATTAGTCCTTTCCTTTAAAACTTCAAATTGTGATGTCATAAAGCCCCCTTCTTCCCACCCTTACTCCCAAGTAATTCCTTTAATTGGTGAAAGTCAAATGGAATTCTCTACAACATTATTCAATATAAAAATGACTCAACCTCCTGTGAGTTAATGCCTTATCCTTCTTATTGTTTTCTATTCAAGACTAAAAAGAGTTCGGTCTTTTTCCACTTCATCCCCCCAAACTCTTCCAGTGATTAAAGGATAAGAATAGAATGCTATCACTGCTAGTATTGTCCTTCAGTGTATTCTCCAAATGTATTCAGTTCTATTCAATTTGCTGTATATCCGTGTTCTCAAAGAAGTCTTTAAAATTACTCTTTTTTTTGACGATCTTATTCAAATAGTGGTAAATGAAATGCTTGAAAAAACATCTAACTTTTAAAAAGTGAATGTCTTATATTTCTCTAAATTCAACCAAAGATTATTTTTTGGGAAACATTGCAAATATGGACCTCCTCTCTATATCCTAAAGGTTTCTTAGGGAAACTACTTACCACTGTAGAGATGGATTCTGTTCTCTTTTGAGTTTTATTTACTCTTGAATAATAAAGGGTAAATATGCCAGACTCAGGCTTTTGTTTTGATAAAGGTGATAGAGGAATGGAAGAGTAGCATGAAGGTTAATAGGAAAAAGCTTTGACCTGGAGTTGGGAAACTTGGACTCTGTCTCTTACAAGTTGTGTGCCTTTCAATGAGTCACTTAATGTTTCTGAGTCTCAATATCCTCATTTGTAAAAGAAAAAGGATGGTCTGGATTGCATTCTAAGTTCTGTGAAAGATAACACAATGTATTTTACATAGAAGTTCAAATTTCCACTTCAGGATCCATTTCAGTTGGTGGAATTATTATCCCCAGACAGATGTGTTCCGGGTCTGAAAAATAAAATGTGACATTCTGTTCAGAAGTTGAAAATAAGAGTCAGAGGAAGCCATGGAATTTTCTGAGAAAATTTATTTTTTTGATTCCCTTTCATGCTAGTGATTATCTCGTTTTTCCTGTAGATGATAGCTTATCTGTATGTATTTCTTTGCCTGTTGTCTCCTCCATTAGACTGCAAGTTGTTTGAGAACAGAGATTAGTTTTTGCCTCTCTTTGTGCTCTCAGTGAACAGTGTCTGGCATGTAGCTTATTGACTATTGTCTCCTTCTGCAAAAGTATTAGCAGACATGTGGCCATCAACACTGATTATGGATTCAGAAAGACTTAAGTCTGAGACTAATTTATATCACAGCTGATTACACTCAATAAATAATTTAACCTCTTTGGACTTCATTTTGCTCATCTGTAAAGTGAGATTATTTAGATTAACAATTACATGGAAACTTCTTGAGGCAAGTACTTTTTCTTTTCTGTTTTTGTAGTCCTGGTGCCTAGCACAGTAGCCTGAATCTAATAGGTTGTTAATGAATGTTTCAGTACCTACCCCCAGGAGAGATGTGAGGATTTAATAAGATTATGTCCTTAAAAGTAACTTGTAAATTGCTAAACTTGTAAACTGCTAAATTTATATGTCAAAAGCATGATATATAAAGTATAAATTTAATCTGTGTATTAGGCAGATGATAGAGTTAATGTTCTTTGGGTCTAAATCTCAGATTTCAATAGCTAGTTTTTAGCCTTGAAGACCCCACAGATTCATGATACACAGAAATCTTTCCTTGACTCTTTAATGTTTCACCTTATAGAGAAGGTTTAAGGCAGAGAGAGCATACTTATCAAATTGCCAAATGACAATAAGCTAGGAGGTGATAGACAACATTATTGGATGACAATCAAAACCTTAAAATTTTCTCACAGTCTAGAATGTTGGACTGAAATTCAAGAGGGATATATGTAGTGTTTGGGGTTTTGTTTTTGCTTTTTCATTAGACATTGCTAGAAAATGATTCACCTTTAAAAGATCTGAAATTCATAGTTGACTGCATTCTCAAAGTGAGACAATGTAACACTCAAAAACTCAAGAAGAATTACAATCTTATCAATGTATACATTTGACAGTCTTATAGAAAACTATCCATTCTTTTCTATCCTGTGAAAATCTTGTCCATGGACTCCCATATATCTGCCATGAGTATTCCACTCAATGTGTTTGGGTCCTTCCCTAATTCACCTGATATACTGATGATGCAATCAAACAATTAATTTTAACATTAGTTGTCTTTCTCTCTCTCTCTCTTACCACATGACCAACTCATCTTTTTCAAATGCATGGTTCTTTGATAACATTTTAAAGCTACTAATCCATTGTAATTCCTTGTTTATAATGTGTTGTAGCTTACAGCCAACAACCTTTCTTGCTCTTTTAATGATCTTCAACTTCAGTTCTTTATAGATGATATTATTCTATCAGTCACAGCCATATATTATTGCCATAAGAATATGAGTGTTATGGTTTCAAAGTCACTGCCTAAATTTAATTAGGCTTTAATTAAGGATTCGACTCTTTTTCTTAAAAAAAAATTAAGACATTTGTTCATTTTTTTCTCCTAGGAAATGTCTCTTTAATTTTTCAAAGATCATTGAAAGTAACCCAGTAATGAAAGCTATAAGTTCTTTTGGAACATAGGGATGTAGTTTGTGTTGGTGTGGTAATTTGGACCCTTCCAGGGTAGCCAAGCCATCAACATTCTCTCTTACCATTTCTTTACTTGTATTGGGTGTTAACTCCTTGCTAATCGATTTTATTCTATTCTTCACAATCCATATTATTTACTTTGGTAACAATGATGGAAGTAAAATGCTTCTGCCTTTTTTCTGTTGTCCATTGTCTTTATTCAACCTAAAGTAGTCCAAAAAATTTTAAACTATGTTCTTGTTGCTCTAAACACTGTTTTTTTTAAAACAAAAACTTTTTAAAGGTTATTATTCATTTGTATTCACCAAAAAGTGTCTTTTAAATGCCTACTGAAAACACAACCCTCAATCCTTCTTTTAAAAGGATAACTAAACTGATAGATGAGGACAATATATTATATGGTATAAAGCATTTGACAAACTCTTGACCCTAAAAGTTTAAGACCTTCAGCAATTCAGGTCTAATTTCCCTTTCCATTCTTATTACACTATTCTCTTTCACATACTCTACATTCCAGATAGATTGGACTATTTTAAATACATTTTAATTTTTAATTTTTTTGTGAATTGGAGTTAAATGATTTGCCCAGGATCACACAGCTAGTGAGTGTCAAGTGTCTAAGGTTGGATTTGAACTCAGAACTGATACTCTATTTACTGTATCACCTAGTTGCCCTTGGATTGGACAGTTGCTGATCTTTATTCATTCCCTATTCTCTAGGCTAACTTTAGACCAATGGGATGCATTGATGTGACAAGAAGTTTCAGTAACAATTGAGTCTGGTAGCACATCCCAAATCTATATTCCTGTTTTGTTTTGTTTTGTTTTGTTTTTCCCTACTTCTCATTTGATCCTGGATACATTTCAGGAACTGTAATGAACTTAATTTAAAGGATAACCCCAAAGGCAATCTAATATGATCCAGTCTAATCTAATTCAATTCAACATGACAAACATTTATTAAGTGTCTAATATGAGAATAGCATTGTGCTAGTCCCAGGGGACATCATATTTCAGTACTCCAAAGAAGATCAGGTTCATTCATTGATGTGCATACTCACTCCAGTGCTGGAAATTTACTATAAATGTTTCACCCAAAGTGTTGGAGGTCTTCCACCATCTCTACCTTAAAAATATGTCTAAATTATGGGGAAAGATATACTATAAGTAAACACAAGTATATGTATGATCATTCTAAGTAGAGGTGGAGATGGGGTAAATGCTAAGAATCAAGGAAATAAGAAAAGACTTGTCATGGAAGATGAATCTTGAACTGTTCCTTGAAAAAAAAATTACAGTTTCTGAGAGATTAAGGGGAGAAGTATGTTCCTTCAAGGCATGGAACATAGCCCACGAAAAGACATGAAGATAGGACAATGATGAACCAAATTCAAGGAATAGTAAGTTCACTAGTTTAGAGAGAACCTGAATATGTGGAAAGGTAGTTAAATTTTAAGTTATTAAAATTATTACATTTTATTTTTTCTCTTTTTATTTTATCTAAAAAACAGAATAAGAAAAAAGTAAAACAGAAAAGGAATACAGAACAAAATAATGCAAAACAAAAGAAAACATTATCATGTACCCAGCAAAACATCAGGGAGGATTCAAAATAGATAACAACAAATTACCAGTTCAAGAAATATATATTAGTAGAAGAAATTATATTGTGTCCATCTTTTCTTTATATCCTCATGAATTATTCTTTTATTCTAAGTTGCACACCTTATTTACTTTATTCTTTTCCTCCCTTTTGTCCCCCTACCTATCAAGCAGGCTGATAGTAATATATAATAAGACTAGAAAGGCATGCTAGGGTGTGAGTGGGGGGGCTTTGAATGACAAACCAGTGTTTGCATTTGATTCTAGATGCTAAAAGGAGCCACTGAAAAAGATGAAAGATGGATAGGGGAGAGGAGACATTGGAAACATGGAAATCAGTTAGGGGGCTTATACCATAATTTAGGCCAGTTCGTGTTAAACTTTTTCTGCCAACAACCACTTTTCAGAAATTTTTACACAACCCCAGGTATATACATATACAAAATAGGTATATAAATCAAACATTTACTGATAATGAATTTTATTTTAACAACATTTCTTTGGTATGCATACAATTTTATCATTTAGTAAAGGCAAAAGCAAGTTTGCATGCTGAGATGGATATGCTTGTTCATTTTTACATAAAGAATTAGATCTTGATGGAATATTTGATACAACAGGATGCAGAGCACTCAGAAATCTTTTACTGCTGCCAAATTTTTCATGACCCCCACATTCAGTTACAAAACCCCCATGTGGGGTTGTGACCCACAGTTTAAGAAGCTTTGGTTTAGAAAAGCTGATAAGATGGCTGAGTAGTGTTCATTTCAGTACAGAAAGAGGAGCATATTTGAGAGATGTGGAAGTAGAGTTAAGAAGACTTGTCAAATTATTAACTATATGAAAGAAGGAGCAATTGAGGCTGGTTCTCAGGGAGCAAACTAGAACTAGAAAGAAGGTAGTACTTTTATCAGAAATAAGACAGTCCAGAGGCTATTTGTATTAAGAGAGAAAGGTAATGTTTCAGTTTGGACATATTGAGCTAGAGATGCTTCCAGGATATCCAGTTAGTGATATCTCATGAGTAGCTAGTTGCTGATACAGGACTAGAGCTCAGTGGGAAAAACAGGGCTGGACCCATAGACCTGGGGGTTATGTACATAGGCAATAATAGTATATAACCTTTCCCAAGCCCATAAAAGAGTAAGTTAAAGGGGAGGAAAAATTCAGCTCAAGATCTAATTGAAATTCATTCACTGAGACATTTAAGCTTTCATAAGATTTAAAATGTAGATAATCATGTACTTATATGGTTCATCATTATATCTGCTCAAGTGTTCATTTTGCCTCAAGAACTTAATTTCTCAAGACATGTCTAATGTTCCATTGTAGTCTAGATTTATTATCATTCCCTTTCTCATCACCCCTCTCTCCCTCCCTTTGTCCTCTTATTATCTCTCCTTTCCTCTCTCCCACTTCTCTCCTTCGTTATCCTTCTCATTTTATTATCCTTCTCAACCTCCCTCTTTTCTTCCTTTTTCTCCCTTCTCCCTTCTCCTTTTTCTTTTTTGCTTCCACTGATATCTAGCTCAATGTGAGTCAGCAATATACAGTTACCTTTCCCACATTGTAGAGGTAATAATGGGCACAGTGTCCCCACGATCTGAAAAATCTTTATCAAATTTTTTGGCTTCTCTTCGTACAAGAGAAGTCTGATTTTTTCCCAGTACTTTTAGGGGTTGTTTATAGTACCTTACTGTAAAATTTGGATTAAGTATTTGGTCATAGATTTTGTGTCATTTGCTGGTCTTCACATGACATCTGCAGCTTCCACAAAACTCCCCAAAATTCCCATTTAATTTCTTACGCCAACCCATAATATATCAAAACTGTAACGGGGAAAGTCATAATGTGGAAGGCATAACTATAATGTGGCTACTAAAATGGTAAATATAATTTAAACTATATTAAGACAAACGTAGTGACCAGAGAGAAAGAGGAGACAATCTCATTATATTTTGCCCTAGTCAGACTACATGTAGAAGACTGTGCTTGCTTCTAGACACAAATCTTTAACAAAATGGACTTTCTATACATGAGTATCCTTTGGAGCAGGGAATAGGCACACATCTGCAAAAGATTTTTCACAACAAAATATAGAGCATAAACCTTCCTTATGACCAGTCATTAGTGAAGGACTTCTTTACCAAACTGTGTAGATCTTAAAGATAACTGAAACTTTATTCATCTTTAGCCATTTTTCCTTCTAACTAATGAGTCCAACTTCCTTTTGCCTACTTATTAATTTTATCTTTAAACTCATTAGTCTAAAGACAGAACCAGCTCTATGAGTTATTTGTAGCAAAGAATAACACATTTTCCATTTTATAATTTATCTTTTTACTGTACAAAGAAACTTTACAGAATGAAACCAAATGAAGATAACAGAGAAAGTCTTCAGAACTTGACAGAATTGTCACAGTTAATAAAATTTTTCCATAATTACACCAGTACCGCATAGAGTAAATAGTCCAGTTCACCACCATAATGTATTGAACACTAACTATGGCACATTTAATATCATTGATCTTATGGTGGCATTTCTCTCTCAAGTGTGTAAAGGACTGGAAATATATTTTTTACTAGAAACTCTTGAAGCCACAGAAGAGAAATCCCACCATCGGCCACTTCTATGATGGTTATTTGTACCTTAAATAAAACATACAACACTCTTAATGTACTCAATATTGGGTTCTTTTTTTGAGGGGAGGAGTTCAGATCTGTGATTTCATCAGTTTGAGGAACTCCTGGGTTGCAAATACCCTCCACAAATTCAGTCCAGTCATTCATGTGGAATTTATAGTCATAGAAAATTCCCTGGGGTATAGAGAGGTAAAGTAATATGCCCATGGTCACCCAACCAGTATATATCAGTCAGATATATCAGCATATATCCAAGTCAAAAAGTTTTGACTTCAGTGCCAACTCTTGATCCACGATACCATATGTGAAACCTTGCCATCTTTACAAAAGATGAAATCGTTTTCAGGAGATTTTATAAAGATTGCATCTTGCTAATACAAAATAAAATGTATCAAAAATTTCTAAAAAATAGAATATTTGGCAAACTACCAAGAGACACTGGTATAAATTATTCCTTAAAATATATTCAAATTTATAATCTTCTTAGGAAGAGATTTTGATGGAAGGTAATATTATGCTAATTTTCAGTTGACTAGGAATATTTATTTTACATATGTACAGAAAATGCTATTCTATGTACATCACAAAGAACCACTCCAGTAATTATACTTCAATGGACCAGTGAAAAACTACTTCACAGGTATCAATTTTCCCTTTGGCTTCCTGCCTGTGAGAAGAAATAGAAAAGACAGATGTTCTCTTCATGTGTTCACCATGTGCAGGAAGGAGATTCTGAAGTCACAGCATGTTGTTTTCCTGACAGACTGATGAGTAGTAATGAAGAGTTGACTGATAAATAATGTCTATGGTTGAACAGACAGCTACACTTTTGATTTCAGGGCATCTACCAGGCTGTAAGAACCTTTGTGGTTAGCTTTTCTTGCAAAATAGATGACCATTCCAATGGCTGGGATTATCAAGGAAGACAAACAATATAGTGCAAGAAGTTGAGGAGAAAAATATTTAGGGATTTCTGAAAAAGAAAGAAAATCAGTTTACATTGGTTATAAAAATGATAGTATCAAAATAATAATTTTTTTAACATTTTAAGCATGGTAGTATAGGGATGCCATTTATTGGAAAAGTGTAGATAGTTTCCCACCATGGAATAAAGGGAAATGATGGTTTAGACCAAGTTCTTAACCTCTTTGTGAATGTCATAGGTTCCTTTGAGTCATGATAAAGTGTTATGGACCCCTTCTCTGAATTATTTCTTTTTTAAAAATTCATAATTGAAGGAAATGCTAAGTTTCAGAGAGATATTAATTAAAATAAGGACATAATTTCTTTCTTAGTTTGTGGACAAACTGAAGATCTTTTCACAGACCCCAAGTAAAGAATCCTGATCTAGGCCATCTTGACCTGAACCCCATACTTTCCACAATCCACCAAACAATTAAGATGAATGCAGCGTTGTGGACTGAAGGATTCAGAGCAATGACTGAAATGTCTGCTTGGTTTTAGCAGCAGAAGCCCAATCTATTTGTGTAACATTTGTGACTGTTATGACAAGGACAATATGAGTATACTTTCATGAACTGAGGAGATTTCATTGTATGCTGGGATTGATGGTGGAATCTAATAGAACACAAATGGATGGGGTGAGATGGGAAAACAGAGTATGACTTCTGTATTCGCTTTTATGTTTGACTAGACATATTTATTGGAGAACTAAGACTCAATCATCATTAACTAAGAAATATAATCAGAAATGTAGATAGTCCACACATCTCAACAGAGCTCTACAAAAGCTGTGTTCTTGAGTTATGCTCTCCCTCTGAGATATATACAGTATTTCAATATTGTCTCCTTTAAAAAAAAAACTGGCTTTCTTTTGTCATCACCTACATGTTGCCTTTATGTTCCTTTATATTTTGTCTTCTATTTTAAGTTATTCTGGCACCAAGATACAAATAAATATGGTGTAGAAAATGATATAAAGGGTTAGATTTGGGGTTAAGTTTCTAACTCATAATTGTTCAATGATCCTGGGCAAATCCCATAAACTTTCTGTGTTACCCAGGCAATTCTCTAAAACAATTTATTTGCCAATGAATGATTGATCTACCTCTGAGGATGGATTTTCCACATTAGGAATTCTACTCAATGAAGAAATCTTATTGTAATAGAATTAAAACTGGAAGGGAATTTCGGGATCTTTTAGTGTAACACAGAGGTATCTAGATGGTGCAGAGGATAGTTCACAGAACCTGTGGTAAAGATTTGAGTTCAAATTTACCATCAGGCACTTATTAACTTTGTGACTCCGGAAAAGTAACTTAACCCCTGTCTGCCTCACCTATAAAATGGAAATATTAATAGTGCCTATCTCTCAGGATTGTTGCAAGGATAAAAGGAGTTAATCTTTATAAAGTGCTTTGCAAACATTAAAATGCTAGTTCTCATTACAGCTTTGTAATTTTACTGATGAGTAAACTGAGACCCAGAGTGGTAAAATAACTTGTTCAAGGTAGTAGCAGAGTGGATAGAACACTTTTTAAATTCTGTCTTAGATATTATAATCCTGGACAAGATACTTAATCTTTTCCTGTTTCAGTTTACTCATATATAAAATAAGGGAGTAATACTTAATGGTCTCAAAGATCTTCTCTAACTCTAACTTTATAATTCTTTATTAAATTCATCCAGGTAATATTGAGATTTAAATTCAGCTTCTCACTTGACTCTAAATCCATTGTTGTTGCTATTGGCTGTTTTTATTTCATATCCCAGATTAATTTGCTTTTAAATACACACTATCTCTAGCCTACTTTTTGTAATTAATCACTTGGTCCCTCATGTAATCTTGAAGATTGGCTGGTAATAAATAAGCTGATATTATAAAAACATCTAAAGACATCTGTGGTCCATTTGAACATATTTACTTTTTACCCTTAACTTAGTCAAATGGCTCCTCAAAACATAGGATTTATCTTCCTTGTGTGAATTTAAATTATTTTTCGATTAAATTCCTCACAAGTGGAGTAAACCATAAAAAGGAAAGCTACATACATACTAGCCAGTATAGACACCAGCAAAGTAAACTGAGTTAATTCAAGTAAGTGAAGCAAAAAAACTCATCCTGCATCACACTGTAAAACTGTCTCAATTCTCCATTTGTCTTTTTGCTAGTCTAGATCAAATACCTATATCACACCCTTCAGTATGATTAGTTACCAGTGTGACATCATGAAAGGTAAGAGCATTCTTCTTCCACTAAGCTTTCTTTGAATTTATCAAACACCATTCTTTTTAAATTCCTTTTTCTTTTTTTAATTTTTAGTTCCAATTTTTTTCCTTCCCTCCAATCTTTTGCCCACCCAGAAAAGGCAAGCAACATGATATTTATTAGACATGAAGTTAAGAATCATTCTTTTATCCTCTTTTCATTTTCCTCTCAAGTACATGGAACCATATCCCATAACTATACTCTAAATGAGCAATTATGTCTAGTACCAAACAACTGTATAATGTCATTGTCTATCAATATGGCAAACAAAAGAAAGTCTGAAAGCTTATGAATATCCATTTTCTAATATGTCCAATCCCCTATCATAGACCATATAACCAATTAAATTATACTGGCAAATATGTAAGTTATTTATATGATCCAGGCAATATAAGAGACACAAATGACTATGCCTAAGCTATTTGCATCATCCAAATTTAACTATTTTAAGCCAAATTAAGTTTGGAGCCTTAATTATTCAGCTAATCAAGAATGCCTCATTTAAGAATGACAAACCTGGTTAAGTATTTTAATTGGATAAAGCAAGTAGAAGACAACATAAGAAAGAAAGATAACCTAAAAGTAAATACTATGTCATGTCTTTAAGTAAGAAATATTAACTATAGGAAGCAAAAGAAAAATTGTAAAAATTTTAAGAGCTCGATTTCATGGAGACTCTGTGGAGTTAAAGATAGCCAGGGCATTGAGGAAAAAAGAAAACATAGTAAGGAATCAAGGAATGTCTTCCTACCCATAACTGAGATCTCAATTTGTCCAGAGTCATTTCCGACCTCATTGGAAACATCAATTATATACACCCCTGTGTCATCAGGAGTGACATGATATAAGGTAAATGTTCCATTCTTTGAACACATAGTCACTTCATTGTCCACATCAATTTTTTTGAGGACAATCACTGCAGGAGGATGGCTAAAAGTTTTACATGTAATGGTGACATTTTCCCCTTCAAGAACAGTTTTAGATGGATGGATGGATATTGTTGTGTTTCGAGGAGGTACTGTGAAGACAGAAAACATGGAATAAGGTTGGCTACAAGTCCACAGACATTTAGTCAAGTTTATATTAATTTTTTTCTCTCTTTCCTGAGCCTAAGTTTAATTTCATTCCATTAAAAATAGGTTTATAATCATAATTTCCAAATACCAGAGATAGCTACTGCTACCAAAGTTTCATCATGATTGACATTTATTTTTAGTTACTTTTCATTAGAGGGAGAAACAGTCTAAGAAGTCATTTTGTCCAACCAGGGGGAATTTAATAACCTGTTCATATCCAGATAAATAGTAAAGTCAGGATTTGAATGTAATACATATATACATACTTACATACTAGTATACATGCATATATACATATATGTGTGTACATATAACATGGTTAGGGTGGGAAGTAACAGGTATAAAATGTTGCAAGAATTTTCAGATGCAGTGACTATAACTGCTGTTGTTCAGTCATTTCTGTCCTGTCTGATTCTTTGTGATTCCATTTGAGGTTATAGAAAGTAAAAATAATTTTGAGAGACCAAGTTTTTAAGTAAATTATAATCAATTTTATCAATCATGGCCAGCAAATGACTGACAAAAAAGACTTATTATCTTCTCAGTGGTCAAAGAGGAAGCATGACCATTTCTTGAGGTTTATATACCCTTGGATGAGAGGTGTTCCATCAGATAGCAATCAACTGTGATTGGTTAACAATTATGAACTTTACAAAGAGAAGTGAATTTACTCCAATGAAGGGCTGAGATTGACATCATGTCACTTTTGGATAGAGAGACTATTCACATACTCATACTACCCCAGCCTTGTGCATCTAGACAAAGGATCTATCCTTATCCAAACTTGACTTAGTAGAATTCACCTTAGACCCTAGATTTCTTATAGGATTGGCTGGAGTTGGGTAGAAGAGAAAGCCTCTTCAGAGACTGAGTTTTTTAAATGAGGACAATAGAAAAAGGGGAAACTCTATCTCCCCAAGCCATTGTTATTAATAATCCTTTCTCTCAGTTTTGTTGGCAGTGACACAGGAGTGATTTGTTATTTCCTTCTCAACTCATTTTACAGATAAGGAAATTGAGGTGAACAGGATTAAGTGACTTGCTCAGGATCATGCAGCTAGGCCATATTTGAATTAGAAAGTTGAGTCTTCCTGACTCCAGGCCTAATACTCTATCACTGTACCACCTGGCTGCTACTGACTGTGATTTGGATTATTTTTTGTCTTTTTTACAAGAGAGCTGAGAAGAAAGAGAGTAATCTAAAAATGTTTGTAATGTTAAAAACAAAATTTAAAAAATTATTTTAAAAAAAGAAATAAGATTATATTTGAATAATGCATTATAGTTAATTGTATGCTTTACTCACATCTAGTCTGTAAAATAGGATAGCTAGCATTTACCAATCACTTTAAGATTTGCAAAGCACTTAACAAATATTATGTCCTTTGATACTCCAGGCACAGCTCTGGGAGGTAGGTTACTCTCCCCATTTTACAGATGAGAAAACTAAGGCAGAAACAGTATAGATTATTTGTCCAAGGTCACAAAGCTAGTAAATGCCAGAGGCTGGATTTGAACTCATTTTTCTGACTCTCAACTGCAGAGCTCTACCCACTCTACCAATTAGCTATCCCTCTGAGGAAAAAAACCATTTTTATCCCCATGTTGCTTATGAAGAAACTCAGAGTTATAATAACTGACACAAAGGAAAGGCTGTTAGGCAAAAGGGAAAGGCATTTCTTGGCCAAGCTGCTGAAGTAAACAGCAGCACTGCTTATTATAAATCCTAATTAGGGCTCTGAGAGCAGATTAAAATCCAGTGAACTATGTTTCTTCTGATCCTTCCTTCAAGTGACCTGCTCTGTAGAAAGTTACATGAAATTCTTCTTTAAATGAAGAAAATACCATTCGCTTCATGAAATGGGATTTTGTATCACCCTACATGCTGGAGAGAGGTTGACTTAATAATTCATTTGCTCTTTTTCAATGCCAAGAGGAGAGAAAACTGACAGAGACAGAGGAAACAATGCTAATCTCAAAGTCAAGAATAGTCAAATCCTATTTGCTATGTGATCAAGCACAAATCACTTAAACTTTCTGAGCCTCAGTTTCCCCATCTGTCAAATGAGGGGGTTGAAATAAATGATCCTTCAAGTTCTAAATCTAGGATCCTATGAAATGAAAGTCCACATCTCCAGCTTACCGGGAAACAATGCACAAACATGGAAAGGTTAATGATTGCTCTTTCTGTGTAGTCTGCTTATTTTTCAGGCACATGTTTTCTCTTTCCTACCCATCAGAATAATGTTGGACAGCATCAACAGACCAAGATGGGACCGAGATGTTTGAAGGAATATGTTGACAGGCTGGGATATTCTTTCTATAGTTCATGAATTCTCTCCAGAAGAGATCATAATAATTATTCTGAAAGCAATCACTCTGGAAAAAGTTACTACGTATTCAGAGAAAGGTACTGGAAGCAAGGAAGAGGGGTCTTTTGGGTCAGAACTCTTTCCTCTTTCTTTTCCAGTTGACAGTTCCACTAGTCCTGGTCAAACATTTGGCCAGTGCAAGACCTTGGAGACCAAGTATGCACTCAATACAAATCTTTAGGGTGGAAAAATAAATGGATGGCAATCCCCTATTCACTAATGATTTATTGCAACTCTCTGGCAAGCCTCCATATGATATAACAGATGTGCTTTATTATTCTGGGAAATCTTATGAAGTAACCAAAAAGAAATAGAATTGAGCTTCCATTCTAACCCCTCCTTCTACACAATTCATTTCTAACAGAAAACATCTTTTTGAAATATCTGGAAATATTTTTTTAAAAAACCAACAGTTGAAGAACTAACCTTTAACGTCAAGTGTCAAGCTCTTTACTTCTGAACCACCTTCATTTTTAGATTCACATTCATATACTCCAGCATCCTCTAACTGGGCGGCATGTATGACATAAGTGTCAGACTCAAGTTCTCTATCTTCCATCTCTGTTTTCTTCCTCAGGATGATTTTGGACTTTGGAACATCCCCAGATGTGCAGGAAATAGTAACTGAGTCTCCTTCCTTGACACTATCTGAAGGGAAAGCTGTAAGACGTGTGTCTTTGGGAGGGACTGAAAACAATACAAAGAGCAAGTATGAGAGAGCAGTTAATCCAACATGAGTTTAATAAAGTGCACATAAGGACTGGTAGCAGCTAAGATGCTAATTTGTATTGTTTGTTTAAATAGGTTAGAGGTAAGGCAAGTAATGGTGCAGACATATTTGCTATAACTGGTGATCTGTGATGTTTTTATTATAGCGGGATTTGTTTCATCTTCATCTAGATTCTGGTTTCTTTGAGGAAAATGTCCACACCTTTCTTAATTATGTCTTGTATCCCTCCTACTATAACAGCTAGCAAAGTTCTGAATATATTTCAGATTTTTCAACAAATATTTCTTGAATTTAATTGTGAAAAAGCACAATGTCATTTATTTGTCTTGTACCAGTACCTAAATTCAGTGGGCCCTCGTGAATTCCAGGAATGAGCTTGAACCTGCCAAAAACCCTCTCTTTGGGACTAACTTAAGGTTCAAAGGATTACACAGTTGACCTTGGTGGAGAAATATATGTGAAAGTTCAGAATCATAGAAAACCCCTTAATTTATAAATGAAGAAACTGAAATCTGGAGAAGTTAATGACCTAACAAAGATATATAAATATAGCAGGGATGACCAGAATAGAATGCCACCAGATCAGCCAGGGCATTTTGGGAATTGTAATTTTTTCTTCCTCTTATTCTGAGAGAGGATGAGTCTATTTCCCATGAGATTTGGGATTTGGGACTGGGAATATGAGATCTGACATCTACATGAAGCTTGAGTAGAATTGGGAATGAATCTGGGAGCACAGTCTGGCCAGAAAAGGAGAGAACCCTTGCTGTATGTGCTAAGTACTAGAATTAGGATTTGAATTTCAGCCTGGGGACTCCAAGCACCTTACTCTTTCTCATACTATATATTGGGCAGTTAGGTGACTCAATGTATAGAGTGCTAAACACAAAGCCAGGAAAATGTCAGTTCAAATCCAATCTCAGGTATTGGCAATGTGATCCTTGGCAAGTCACTTACCCTCATTTTCCTCATCTGTAAAATGGGGTAAACTCTACCTCACAAAGTCGCCATGAGGTTCAAAGGAGACAATATTTGTAAAGCACTTAGAATGATGTCTAGCCAGTCATAGGGGTTCTATAAATGCTTATTCCCTTCCCCTCTCAATGGCTTACAGATTCACCTAATTGCCCAAGGTTATACAAACAGAAAGTTGATGTATAAACCCAGTTGGTAGCTCTTCCTTGTTTTCTGATACCTTATCTGGTGTTTACAGATGAGGGAATTCCCTCTACCAATGCTGGTTGGCATCTTCTCTACAACATATAGTCTTGGAGAATTTCCTAGAGCATTATTTTCCAATGGCAAGACTTAAACTCAGGCCATTCTAACTCCAGCTCCCTCTTCACTGACTCTCCTTGCCACATGTCAAATATTATTTGTCCAATGTCCCCAGGTAATACTTAGTTGGCCTGTCTGAAATGGACTTACTGTTCACTCGAAGTATCTGTATAGTTTTCCTTTCTTTGGGTTCAAACTCCATTTCATCAATAGGTAACTTAGCTTCACAAGTGAGGGATTTTCCCATGTCTTCCATGGTTGGTGTAAAGATCATCTTCAAACTCTTGGTCTCCAGGTTATTCCCTTCAACATTTTCCACATTATTATGCAATTCCACATGATGAGGAGAGTCTTCCTTCCAGAATGCCATCTTCAGTCTCTTTGGGGGATATACCTCTGGGACCTTGCAAGTGACAGTAACAGAGCTTCCAACAATAAGGGGGCCACTCATCTCAATCTCTGGATCTCTGGGGAAAGCTTCAAATACCAAAATAAACCCAGGTATGAATGACATTTTTGCTGGTATTTACATGGAACGATTTCAGAGAATAATCAAGCTAATGTTTATAAGCAGGAACAGCCTCTAAATGTCAATTTTGGTCCCTAGTGACATGACAATTACATTATCATACATTGTAATTATAAAATTATAATCAAAACATTATAATTACAAATATATATACAAGAATGTGAAACAACACTATCTTATCTAGTCTTAGGATATAATCTTATTGATGACAAAACCCTGTTTTAGAATGCACAGTGCCTTGGTTAATATATTTTAAAACACCCATTATTAATATTGGTTAAAGCAAATATTGTGTCTCACTATATTTTGTTATCTCTCTTCTCTTTTAAAAAGAATTTTACTCTGTTCTTATATTGTAAAATGACAGATGACACAGACATGGACAGTTCAGAGGTAAGACAGAGACAAATCCTATCAAGGTCTTGCATATTATTGGACAGATCATGTCTCTACCATCTGAGGACTAGCCTGACTAACTTCAGAAAAGCTATTCAGTGAACAGTGATTAGTAAGTCAGAAAAAATCATGAGAGGGAGAGTCCATGAAGATGGATTCATCAACTTCTTAAAATATTTCTGTTAGTATTTCCATTCCAATTAACACATCTTAATGAAATTTTATATAGGCCTTTCAGACAAGGAAGCTACTACTAAATTAGATTTCTCAATTTGAGTGATTCATTGGTTAAAGAGAAAGAGATGAGGAGACAGAGACAGAGAAAAAGACAGAGGAAGAAAGAGAAAGAGGAACAGAAAGAGAGAAAAAGTAGAGAAACAGAGAGAGAGAGGGAGAGAATGAAACACACATAGAGGTGGAGAGAGAGAGACAGAGACAGAAAGAGAAGAGACAGAGGGGCAGCTAGGTGGCGCAGTGGATAGAGCACCAGCCCTGAAGTCAGGAGGACCTGAGTTCAAATCTGGTCTCAGACACGTAACAGCTGTGTGACCCTGGGCAAGTCACTTAACCCCAATTGCCTCAGTAAAAAAAAAAAAAAAAAAAAAAAAAAAAAAAAAAAAAAAGAAGAGACAGAGAGACACGGAGGGAGAGAGAGAAAAGATAGGTTGAGCCTTAAAATTAGTACGACTTTTATTCCAATTCCACTTCTGACACATACCAACTGTATGGCCCTCAAGGCTGGTCATCTAAATTCTCCTAGCCCCAAGCAATATTCATATCCTATAAGATCTTAGAAATTTGTTACTATCCCTATACGATTTACCCTTTAAGAACTTTTATTGATTTTGGTTGGTGAGAGGGATTTCAGCTAGCCAGGAAACAAATAATTTATCAAGCACCTACTATGGTAAACTGTTTACAAATATTATCTCATTCAATCCTCTCAGCAAGCCTAAGAGGCAGGTGCAATTATTATTCTCATTTTATAATTGAGAAAACTGATGCAAGCAGTAGTTAAGTGACTTGCTTAGGGTCACAAAGCTTGCAAAAATCTGAGCATGATTTATACTCAGATCTCATTGACTCCATAATTCAGCTCTCTATGCATTGCATGATCTATTACCTCTTAAAGATACAAAGAAAAGCCAAAACAGTACTTTTCCTCAAAAATCTCAGTTCTAATGAGAGAAGAAATAAATGTAAATTACTAGGTGCATATAAGATATATACTGAAAAGATGGAGTTTCCTATGCAGACAAAATGATCAAAAAATAAAACAAAAAGGGTGGGAGATCAGAACAATATTTGGATCTATTCTGCATTAAATCAATTATAAAAGCAAAAGTGAGGAGTGATTGTCCCAGAACAAAACTTGGACTATTTTGTACTGACCAGAATGATGCTAAAATGAGTTCTTTTCAGCTATTTCCTTACTGCAATAAAGACCTCTTTTCCTGGTTCTCATTTATGGTTAGGAATGTGCCAACATCAGCAAATCCTTGGCTCTGCAATAATGATACAATATAATAACCCTCTTTTGAGAAGTTCAAATTCTTTCCAGACATAATCCACTTCCCTCTTGAATACAGCCTCAAGGAGGTAAGAAATGATTGGTCAGTAGTTCTGATGGAAAGTCCCTGCAATATGTACTTTTGAATTCTGCTCAATGAAAATTGACAGAACAATCATGTCAAGAAAATCATATGGTAGGGCCCTGTACCTATTATTTCCCATCAATATGAGCCAACAAAGCCTATTCTACATATCACTTTGCAGCTGACTGGGTTTGGATTACTAAAGTGTTTACTTGATACTATTCCTTAGCAAGGAAATGGGATGGTCCATCAGCAAGGTAGAGAATTTCAAGGAAGGTCTCATTCTCACTGCTGAAGTGAATTCATCACAGCACACTTAATACTAGTCCAGTTTTGTCTGCAGCAACCTTGAAGATTCCCTGCCTCAAGCCAAAAGCTCTATCTCTGTCTACTTTCAACTCCCTTTTAGCTCTACTTCTTGGTTGTGTCTCTCAGCCCAAACCTTTCCCCTTTTGTCCAGGTCCTGCTGTTCACAGAGAGCCACAAGTATTGTGGATGTAGTAGTTCTTGTCCTTTTGAGTTGATAAGCACTGACTCAAAACTATGTGGTCTGACAGAGCTTCTCCCAAGGTCAGCTAACAAGCTAAGTAAATGGAGAGGGATCTGAAAGTTATAATCTGTTCAAACCATTATTATAGATAGAACTAGGAGAGTGCCAAAATATAGGCTACTGACTATGGAGACCCATTCTAGGAGCCAAGCTGTAGCCTAATTTTGGGACAAGCCAGGAGATTATGTTTGTAAGAGTTTTTCTGCTTGCTTTTTGAGTACAAATCAACTGAATTGCCTGGAGGAAAAATTCCTCAGTATGGCAGTAAACAGTAATTTTTACCACATGCTTGAATAAAAAGTTTCATCAGGCACATATGGTTTCCTCATTAAGGAATCATGTGCCCTGTTTATTTCCTTTTCTAAACACTTCTGTCTCATTGCAGAGTTATGGAGTCAGATTTGTTTTTTTCCACCAATCCCACTGAAAATGAACAATTTTCAATTTTAGAACATCTCTTAAATAATTATCACTAACATTTACACAGTGCTTTGAGATTTGTCAGGACACTGCGCTAAGCTCTTTATAAATATGATTTAATTTGATTCTCTCAATGGTGCTGAGGTAGATATTATCACCATTTTTTACTTGAGGAAACAGGTAGGTTAAGTGACTTGCTCAGGGCTACACAATTAATCAATATCTGATGATGGATTTGAATTTAGATCTTATTGACTCCATACTCTGTTCTCTATGCCCTGTTTTTCTAAGAGATACAAAAAAAAGACAAAATAGTCTCCTCTCTCAAAAAATTCATTTTATCATCATCAATCAATAATCATTATTGTATTGTATATATGGGTATTATTATAATATTAACATATTATAACGATTATATTAATTAATTATATATAATGGGTATTATTACATTATTTCATTTAATTTTCTCAACAACTTTGTGAGGCAGGCACTATAGGTATTATTATCCCCATTTTGCAGATAAAGAAACTGAATCTCAGATAAGCTAATTAATTTGCCTAGAGTCATATTAAATATTCAATATTACTTGGAACTCAGAAAAATAGATTTAGAGCTGGAAGGGACCTTTGAAATTATTTAGCCCAACTGCCTCATTTTGTAAAAGAAACTGTAGCCTAGAAAAATCATGTGGCTTTTCAATTTATCCCTTATATATCTATATTTGTACATGGTTGTTTGGATATTGTCTCTTTAGAGAAGAGACTTCTTTGTGTCTCTTTATATTCCCAGTACTTAGCATAATTCTTTTTTTTAACTTTTTTTAATTAAAAGCTTTTTATTTACAAAACATATGAGTGATTTTTCTACATTGACCTTTGCAAAAGCTTTTTTTTGTTGTTGTTCCAAGCTTTTCCCCTCCTTCTCCCCACCCCCCACCCCTAGATGACAGGTAATCTAATACACTTAGCATAATTCTTGTACATAGTAGGTGCTTCATAAATGTTCCTTGATGAATTTTTCCAGATCATAAAAGCAGTAAGTAGCAGACCTGAGGTTTGGATTATGCCTTTCTGACTCTGAGTCTAGTACTTTCTCCACTATAGCATGTCAGCTAGATGACTTAGTATAAGAATAGATCATTTACAAAGCTGGCTTACTTACAGTAAAGTTCCACTTGGACAGCTTTTTCGGCTTTCTCTTCTCCACATGATGCTGTGCACACATAAAAATGTTCATTCTCAAGGCCAATGGGAGTCATGATCAAGGTAGATTTGTTTCCCTCACTGTACACCTGCCCCAAAAGGGGGCTGCCTCTCTGGGTTTTCCAGGAGAAAAGGGGGGCATCACAACCCATTGTGGTGCAGGTTAACACAAGAGGATCGCCAATCTGAGCAGCAATCTTTGGTCCTGGGGAGATTTCCACGGTAAGAGGTATCTCTAAAAGAAGAGAAGGAAAATGAGATATAAATCTGTGTCAGACTTTATAAGATTCTCTTTCTTTTCCATTCTACTCTATTTCATTCATTTTATCATATTTCTTTAATTTCTCCCCAGAAAAGAAGAAATTGTTCTTATAAAATTTGCTTTCCATAATGGAAAGGATCCATTTTTTTTTTAAATAGCCCAATGTGATCCAAGTGCACTTACTTGAACAATAGTGTTTAAGGGGACTGAAAACCAGTCAATGAGCAGAGATAAGAATTGTGTTTTGTTTTTTGTTTTTTTAATAGTGGAGTGGGGGTGGGGAGATGCCATCTTAACTTCACCAGTACCAAGATTTTATGCAAAACAACATGATTCAAGCATTGTCCCTGGTTGCTGGGGCAACTAAACCTATCCTGATCCTGTATGGAAATGAAATGAGATCTGTGAAAAGAATTTATGGACTTAGACATATTGGAAAAAACTTATTTTACATCATAAAGGATGTTTTTGAGAGCCTCAGACCTAAGACGAGTTCTAACATTCGTTTCACACACATTAAAATTAAAACAAAAATCACATTGGAAGCAAATCAGAAGCTAAGCTTTTGAGTTACAAACAATTAGTCTCTGTTAGTGCTCCTTTATGGACAGATGAATCTGCTTTACATTTAAATCTAGGATTGAAGACTCAACTCCACCACAGATTATGCCCCATAACAAATTTCAGAAAAGAAGCACTTTGGCAATTAGCATAATTCCTGATGTGTAAACAGGCTTTCTTTAGATAGCAGGTGTTCTGGGAGAAAAGGAGTTCTAAATCAGTGCTTTTCGTTGCTTGTAAAGAAATTGAGAGTAATTTTGCTGCTCTGAAGGTGTCAGATGAGATGCCACAAGAGGTATCAAAAACCCATCATGTTTGAGGATCTGTTTCAGGTGAAGGAAGGGAACTTCATTAAATAAGCTGTTCAAATACTCTACACTTTCCAAGATTCTTGAAACAAGAAAAGTCCATTTCAATATTCAAATTTCTCTGTAAGGGTGCACACATATAAATGCTTAACTTTTCTTTCTTTTTTCTTTTTTTTTTTTTTTTTGCTTTTTGCTGAGGCAATTGGGGTTAAGTGACTTGCCCAGGGTCACACAGCTAGGAAGTGTCTGAGACAAAATTTGAACTCCGGTCCTCCTGACTTCAGGGCTGGTGCTCTAACCACTGCGCCACCTAGCTGCCCCAATGCTTAACTTTTCAAAGAAAGTTTATCTCACATAATTCAATACACAAAGTTAATAACACATTTCCATAGTGTCTTAGGGTTTGTAACTTGCTTTCCTCATAACAAGCTGCAAGATAGAGCCAATATTATCATTCACATTTGAAAAATGAGGAAACTAAGGCTTAGTGGATAAATGACTTGCCCAAGATAAATCTAATAAATATCAGAAGTGGAAATTGAGCCAACTCTTGAAACCAAGTCTAGTACTCCCCTCACACACTATTCTGTTTTCCAATGAAGAACTTTTAGACTACACCTTTAAAAGGAAAAGTCTCCTTCAAGATAATGACTCCAAATCAATTTTGAAATCCAATTATTAGCTATTAGACAGGTGGATATTAAAAGGTGGGTATTTTAAAAGCGGATCTTGTTCTTTTCTTGTAAGCCTTCTTAGATTATTCAATTAAGTAATGATATATTGAATCCTGGTTCTCCCACTTCCTGCTTTTGTGACTTTGGCAAAACCATTGTTAGTCTTTTGATTACCTCATCTGTAAAATTGAGGGGGGTGCACTAGACTGGGATTTTCCCACTTGTGATCCCTTTTCACTGGAGAAATTTTTACATGACCCTGGGTATATAGATATATGAAAAAATGTACAAATCAAACAATTACTGATAATAAATCATATTTTGTGACCCTTATATTAGTTACAAGAACCCACATGGGGTTGTGAATCACAGTTTAAGAATCTAGGGACTAGATGACTTCTAAAGCCTCTTTCAAGTTGAAATCTGTGATTATAGGACCTTTTAAAAGTTAATTAATTATGGCTTTACAGCATATTAATTTTAAAATATATCTTTACCCCTGTCCTACAAAGCAAGACTTTCCTTATAACAAAAATTTGAAAAAAATTCAAACACAAATACAAACACAACTGTTCAGCAAAACCCAAACAAAACATTGACTATGTCTGATAATATATACAATATTTCATATCTACAAGCCAATGCATCCCCTATCTCCTCTTTGCAAAAAAAGGAGGCTTGTTTTCTCCTCTATTCCAAAGTCAAAGGTGGTAATTATAATTATACAGCTATTATATATGTGAATATATATATACATATAGCTTTATTTTATTTTTTTCATTTACCTTGCCAAAATCATTATGTATATATTTTTTCCTTTATCACATTCCTTGCCAGTTTATATTGGTTTTCCCATGTTTTTTGAATATTTTTGTATTCATTATTTCTTTTATCACCTTATTATTCCATCATATTCATATACAAAAATTTGTTTAGTCATTCTTCAATCTTCATCTACTTTGTTTACTTTTTTTGTAATAAGAGAAAGTGCAGCAATAAATATGTTGGCATATAATGGGAGTTTTCTTTCTGTCTGACCATTTTGTGATATATGTCTAGATGTGAGCTCTCTGGATCAACATTTTAGTCATCTTTTTAAAGCATAATTACAAATTGTTTTCCAAAATGGTTGGACCAGTTTACAATTCCACTGACTTTCTGTACAGCCTTCCCAATATTGACTATTTCCATATTTGCCAATTTTCTGAGTTTTTTCAATCTCTCTTATTATTAGTGAGTTGGAGCAGTCTTGCCTATAGTTATTAAGTTACATTTCTTTTGAGAACTGTTTGTTCATATATGTCCTTTGCCCACTTCTCCATTAGGAAATAATTCTTAAGTTATATATTTGCGTGATTTCCTGCAATAACTTGGATTTAAGACCCTTATCATTGTTAGCTAACACAAAGATTTTTCCCCCATAATTGATATTTTCTTCTCTTATCTTAATCCTAGAGTTGTAATAATATAGACTAAATCTCTGGATATACTTTTTCAGACAACTTTTATGATAACTTATAAATTACTAGCATGGGGCCCGTTTTAGTCTCATTGCCTGAAGAAGCTAATACAACTCTTAAAAACCAGTAACTTCCTTCCTCTTCAATTTTGACATTGGACAGGTTATTCCACAAGGTAATTTAGGCACAGCCTTTTTATTAGCTCAACACATGCAAGGGCTCTTTGGGAATTAACCTTTTGTAGTCTGCAATACAAAGGGGTGCATTCATTTAGCAATGGTATAAATCTTAGAATTTTTTTTAAAAAACTCTTGTTTGTGTTCTATGATTGTTTTACTATTATTAGTCAATTGCTTAATGGAAATTAACTCATTTAGCTCACCTACAATTACTTCCACCTCTTTTCTACTTTTCCCAAACTGGTTCTTCGCTTCACACACATAAGTTCCAGAGTCTTCCTTCCTCACATCCACCAAAGTGAGCGTTACATTCTCAGAAAGGGGCAGTAAATCCTCTCCGTCCTGTTTCTTACTCCAAAAGATCTGTGGGGGAGGCAGGCCCTCGCTGGAACAGGTCATTGTCACAGAATCTTTTTCTTGCACAGAACTGGAAGGAGTGATGAGGATGGTTGTATTTTGGGGCACAACTGAAAAAGGTAAGGGCCATTAAATTAGCTATTATTATCCTTTATGTCAACACAATGGAGATTAGAGGCAACTCCCTCTTCTAAAATGTGGTGATCTGAGTGTTTTGGAAAAGTGTTCCTTTAAAGATAAACTGTGTTTATGCACATATATTGAGGGGCTTAACCTAATAAGCCTAAAATAAGTGTTACTCAGTTGTTCAGTGTCATTTCTTTTGTATCTTATTCTTCATGATCCTATTTTGGGGTTTTTTTTGGTAGAAATGCTAGAGTGATTTGCCACTTCCTTATCTAGCTCATTTTACAGATGAGGAAACTAGGCAAAAATGATTAAGTGACTTGCCCAGGGTCAGACAGCTAGTAAGTGTCTAAAGTCAGATTTGAAGTCAGGAAGATCAATCCTCTTGACTCCAGGCATAGAGTCAATACACCACCTATAGAGTCAGGAAAATTGGGTTCTGACACCATGCTAGATATTCACTGACTTTATGACTATTAACAAATCAACTTCTCAAAGTTTCAATTTCTTCATTTGTGAAATGGTGTCGATAATACTTGGGATCTCTACACTAAAGAGTTGTGGTGAAGAAAATGCTTTAGAAACCTTAAAACTTTTCTAGAAATGTAAGTTGTGATCCACTGTTACCAGCCTTCTTGCTGTTCCTTGAACAAAGCACCATCTCCCAGACTTTAGGAATTTTTTTTAGCTGTTTCCCACTCTTGGAATGCTCTCCCTCCACAACCCCAGCTCCTAGCTGACCTGAATTCCTTCAAATCCTAGCTAAAATCTCAATTTCTACAAGAAATTTTTTCCTGGTTTCCCTTCTAATGTTAATATCTTCCCTTTAAGATTTTATCTTATCTTTTTATTATCTTGTCTGTGCATAATTGTTTGTATTATACTTTGGAGTCCCTGAGAGTAGGAACTGTTTTTGGCTTTTTTTGTATCATTCCTTAGCATAGTGCCTGAAATATATTAGGTACCTAATATTTGCTTTATGATCAGTATGTATTGCTTTTATTATAAGATTATTGGATCATGAGATGATATTTGTACAGTGCCTGATATGTAGTAGGTTTATGCAAATATTTATTCCCATCTCATTTGCTTTGTCCTGAAACAATGTTTTTTTAAAAGAATTATATAACTATGAAGAAGTAATATGGAACAATGAAAAGGGAACTTTTCCAGGAATACTCCAGGCCAATTTAGGATCTGTATCAGCTGTATGATTCTGAACAGGTTATTTAATTTCTCAGTAATCACAAGCAATTTTCTATGACTATACATTGTCAATCTGCTTTGATAAAGGAAATTACTTCCAAGGAGTTTCCTAAACTATTAAAATCTCAGGTTTACTCCAAAAGAAAAAGACATCATCATCATCATCATCATCATCATCATCATCATCATTCATCATCATCAATCCTACCACCATTTTCCACTGAGAAGTGATTTCCCTATTGTTTCTCTAAAATTTCCTTCAAGCCCTTCCTTTTTTTCATAATGGGGAACAGATTGTGGGCTGTTGAGAATTGCCACAACAATTCATCCAGGCTAATGTACCCCTTCTATAATTATCTGGCAAAAAGACTTCAATTAGCAATAGCATTTAATGAGACTAAACAAACTACTTTTCTTTGACTTTATAGACCCTATATTAAATGTTGCTCTAAATCAAATAGAGACAGAAGACATAAAGCCTATGGCTATGTCTAAAATATATTTATGAAATGTACTTACTGTTCACCTGAAGTATCTTTGTAGTTCTCTTTTCTTTGAACTCAAATTCCATATCATGAAAAAATAACTTGGCTTCACAAGTGAGGGATTTTCCCATGTCTTCCAGGGTTGGCGTAAAGGTCATCATAAGACTCTTGGTCTCCAGGTTATTCCCTTTATCATCCTCCATAGCTTCATATGATTTCGTGTCTGGAGCTTGTTCGAAGCCATCCTTCAAGAATGCTATCTCCATTTGTTCTGAGGGATATACTTTTGGGACCTTGCAGGTGACAGTGACAGGTATTCCAACAATAAGAGGGCCACTCATCTCAATCTCTGGATCTCTGGGGAAAGCTTCAAATACCAAAATAAACCTAAGTATGAATGAGATTTTTTTCCTGATTTTTACATAGGATGATTTAAATATGTCCATTTTTAATGTACACAGTAATAGCAAATCATTTCACCAGGATGACTATGTATCCTATTGATGCAACTCATCTCCCTTTTTGTGTCTTAATAGATAGTTTTATTAAGTGCTGGCCTAAAATGAAACAAAACAAAAACATCCTTATAGGTAATAATACTGTAAGCTCTTTGAGGGCAAAGACTTTGCCTCTTTTTTGTATCTACTGCTTAGCACAATACCTAGAACATAGTAGGAGCTTAAGACATTATCTACTGATTATGTGATGGTTTCCAGCTTAGCTAGGCTAGTCCTTGGACAATAGATATGCAATCTATTGACAGGCCAGGACTGGAAATTTTTTGGTATCTGCTAGAGCTTATGCTCCATTGAAATAAACTTTAAGCCTACAAGCCTACAAGCCACAAGGAGTCATTATTTTAGGACTCTAGAAAAGAAACAGTAGCATAGAATTAAAACACATGCTATATATCTTTATCCAGACCCTATTATTTTTTCCAATAATTACATTTTTCAAAGATTTTAAATAGATACTCCAATCATTTTTCTTAGATTCTATCATAGAATCTAATTATAGTTCAATCAATCAATCAGTCAAGCAGTATTATGAAGCATCTTCTTTGTGTCAATCTCAGGGAATATTAGAAACAATATAATAGACCCTACCTTCAAGGAGTTTTTATTCTATAAAGTGGGACAGCATGTATACGTGGTAAAAAATACATATATATATACATATATAAGCACAAGGTAATTCCATGAAAGTGAAGAATTGTCAAGAAAGGTTTCCTATGGGAGCTTTGAAGAGAGCTAGATATTTTTTGAGCTAAGTGTGAGAACGGAATTTACTCCACTCAACTAGGAAACAAAATTTTAATAATAAATTAAAAATAAATTTAATAATAATAAATCTAATAAAAGGATGTGCTCACTGAACAATGACATTGAAACATTTGCTATATTAAAGCAATCAGAACAATGAGCATGAGACTAGCAAAATTCCAGAGGAATGACAATTATGATGAACAACTATAACAATAACTGGCATAAAGTGCTTTAAAATTTGCAAAACCACTATGCATTTAATCTTCTACTTAAATCTCACAGCAACACTGTGAGACACATGCAACTGGCATTAATATGCCCATTTTACAAATGGGCAAACTCAAGCCCTGGACAAATGGTTATCCAAGTTTACACAGTGAGGTGGGATTTGAACCCAGGACTTGCTAACTCTAGAAGTGGCATTCTAGCCACTATGCTGTGATCTGTTTCTGACTAAGCAGAAAGATGCAAACATGATCTCTTCTCAACTTTTTCAATATTGCAATACAACCTCTTTTTTTTCTAGTTTTCATTTATACTTAGAAATGTGACAACCACAATATATCTTTAGCTCTGTATAATAAGATGATACAATATAATTCACCTCCCTTTTGAACAGTTTGGATCTCTTTACAGAGATAATCTAATTCATCTTGAACATAGACCTGGAGGTTAAGACAGGCTCTGTTGTATGATATTTATGTATCCTAAATCCTGTTGCCTAAAGCAGAGTAGAGAAACCAAGTGAGGGAAATCATGAGATCACTTTCATACTACTTCTTGTCATCACTAGGGAGTAGAAATGGAACACTATTGAAATGCTGTGTTTCTTATAGTAATTACAGTTGTCCTGCATTTGGGCTCAATCTTTCACTTTTGCTTAATATGCCTAATTTAATCAACCCCCCTTCCCCTCCCTGGATCTTAGTTTACTCATCTCTGAAATTAGGGGTTGGGTTATCAAAGTCCTGTCCAGTTTCAACAGTCTTTGACTCAGGATTTGCAAGTGGGAGGCAGTGTATATCATCTCCCATAAGGCATCCATGCTAAGTCTTGACTTTGACCC
This sequence comes from Myrmecobius fasciatus, assembly GCA_023553655.1. Classification (NCBI taxonomy): domain Eukaryota; kingdom Metazoa; phylum Chordata; class Mammalia; order Dasyuromorphia; family Myrmecobiidae; genus Myrmecobius; species Myrmecobius fasciatus. Next base: position 46,962 of record JAJPUD010008294.1, read on the forward strand.
AGGCTCCCAAAAAATCCACTTTTTCGTCTCTGACTGTTCTCTCCCTACATTGATATTTTTCCCTGATTTTGCTCCTCATGAGCACCTCACCATTTTCTGACCAGTTTTTATTTCCCATAGACAGACAAAGGGGGCTGAGTTTCAGGACTGAATAGATAAATGAGTCAAGGTGAGTTAGTTGATTAGCAAGTTGATAGCAAGAATACTTTTCCAGGTATAAGTGATCATCTTGAAAAACCATTGTGTTAATGGCAAAATTGAAACTGGAAGAATATGGACAACCTCTAGATTAAGTTTTGTACCCATTAATGGGAGCAGGGAGGAGAAGAGAGAGAAATTGTGAATTAAAGGAATGTGAATGGGAAGGTCCAGTTCTACTATTGCATGTAAATGAAATTCTCTGGTAAATGAGTTTGATAAGAGATGAATGCAAGAAAACATGGTTCAAGTCTCGTCTCTGACACATACTAACTATGTGACCTTGGCCAAGCCAAGTTAACCTTCTAAGTAACTCTTTAAATTACAACTCATAGTCAAAAGGTTCAGAGTTGACATTGACCTGCCATGGTAGAAGGAGCTTCCATATCAGGAAGATCTCTCTATTAATACAATCACAAGTCCAGTATCTATCTCAATATTCCCTGCACTAAAGGAATGTTCATTCTACTTAGGGAGAAACAGTATATAATTATGTGATCACAAGGTAAGTAGGGAAAAAGTGAGCATTAAAAGCTGAGAAATCCAGCAAAGTTTCATGAACGAGATATTAATCTAGATCAATGCTTCTTAAAATGTTATTTGCAACTTCATTTGGTATCTTATAACTAAAAGTGGAAGTTGTAAAATTATTATTTTTTATAAGTAAATGTTTGATTTGTAAACCTATTTCATATAACTATATACCCAGAGTGGCATAAAAATTTTTTTGGCCAAAAAGGGGTGAAAATTTAAAAAGCTCCAATTTATACCAAATCTTGAAAAATTAGGATTCTGCAGAAAGAAAGAAAAAAAAAAGAAATTTCCTATTAATAGTTTCTTCTTTGGCTTGAATAAAATAATTTAAAAGGAACACATGGTTAAACATTAAAAATACAAATATTCTATTCCCCCATTTCACATTTGGCCCCCCATGGAATAGCAATACATTAATTTTACCCCAACTAATTTCACTAAAAAAGGTGTAAATCACTTTCAAAGAGCAGATAACTTACAATAGACCTTCACCTGGATTCCTCTTTCCACTTTCTTTTTTCCACATGAGGCTGTGCATAGATAATAATTTTCATTTTCAAAATTAACAGGATCCATGGTCAAGATAGACTTGGTCCCCTGATTTTGCACCTTCCCCCCAAGGGGTGTATCTATCTGGGCTCTCCAGGAGAAAAGAGGGGCCTCACAGCCAGTCACATTGCAGGTCAGCTTGGTGGAACCACCAATCTGAGCAGCGATCTTGAAGCTCGGGCCAACCTCAATTGTTAGATCTTCGGCTGAAAAGAGAAAAGAAAATTTATTATTTCTCTCCCTTTTATCCTTTCTAAAATCCTGGGCACAATGTAATACATTAGCTGTCCTGCCCCAGTAATTTGAATCTACCAGTTAGGTGTTCAGAAAAACAATAAATAGTGTTGTCAAGGAAAATTTTGGAGTCATGAAAAATCTAATATGACTGAAAACAACTAAACAACAAAAAATGATAGGAAGCTTTTACTTATATTGAATTGTTTGATATCTCTGAAATTTCTCCCCATTGTTTCCAATTCTGTCCTTTGGGATCAAATTTTGGAATCATCTTCCCTAATAAAAGATCAATGACTAAGGATTAGACTTGGCCACTACTTCTCTGGACCTCTTTGATATATTGGCAACTTGGGAAACTAACAAAGAGGTACTAAAGGCAAAACCCAAAATTATTCATTCCACATGGGAAATCACATTCCAGATCAGTTTAGTTTCAAGGACCTCTCTATGCTGGACCATTGATGCACAGTTAAATTCAACAGCACTTTGAAATCTAAGTTCGACAAAGTTTTCCCCTATCTTTAAAAAACACAGCACCATTTTTGACAGCAATACTAAGTCTGAAATCAACCCAGCAACTCAGAGGAATAAATGCAGGAGAAAGAAATAAAAGGAGAAACTCACATGCAGCAAATACCATCCAAAGGAAGTTTGTGGCCAGGATAGCCCTGAGTTTTTGCCCTTGCATTTTGAATGTTGGGATAAAGGAAACAGCGAGTCCAAACTGCCCGCTCTCTGTGCTACCTGAAGAAATCCAGGGACTGTCTGCAGCTCCCAAAGTGAATGCAGCTGGGCAAGCAATAGAAGAAAGAATCTGCTCTTTATAAAGGGTCTTGCTGCAGAGGCGGAGGGAAATCCCTTAACGGGGAAACCCAGAGCACAGCCAAGAAAAGGAAAAAAAAAAAAAAAAAAAAAAGCTGACCCAGAGCCAACTTCCTCAGTATTAACCCCTTGTACTGCTCTAGTGGCTAAATCACAAGCATCTGCACATTCCAAGCTTGCCTTCCTATAGTAAACAGAGGTTTTAAGTTAAGAAACTGCTCTGAATTGGGGCATAACAGACCCCAAGATTATAATGTACTGATTAGCAAAGATATGTGGCAATTCACCACCGTAGGCAAATCATATCCTTAGACTAGTAACGAAAGGAGTTTTTAATTTTGTTTTTGTTTTGTCATTTTTTTTGCTGAGGCAATTTGGATTAAGTGACTTGCCCAGGGTCACACAGAATTTTGTCATTTAAAAAAAAAAGAAAGTGATGGACTTCTGTGTCATAGATAAATAGATGGATGGAGAGAAAGAGAGAGAGAGAGAGAGAGAGAGAGAGAGAGAGAGAGAGAGAGAGAGATGGAGAGATAGCTGGAGAGATGAAGAAATAGATGGATAGATGACAGATTTATATAGAATATGTTATCCCAATTCAATTCAACAAGTATTTAAGCATTTGATATGTCTGGCAGTATACTAGACCCTGATGACACAAGGACAAAAATGAAACTAACCCTTCACTCAAAATAGAATATATTTTTCTTTTCCATATCATTACCTTTGTCCATATCATTACCCTTGCTATCTCTCCTCTCTTTCTCTTTCAAGATCTAGTTTTCCTTAAGGAAGTTTTCCTGAGCTCTTCAGTCAGAAAAATTCTCTTCCTCTTATGAACTCTCATAACCATCACTTATTGGCCTGTATTCTATTTTATTTATTTATTTATGTTTGCTGAGGCAATTGGGGTTAAATGACTTACCCAGAGTCACACAGCTAGAAAGCATTAAGTGTCTGAGGTCAAATTTGAACTCAGATCCTCCTGACTTCAGGGTTGGGATCCTATCCACAACACCATCTAGATACCTCTGTATTCTATGTTATAGTATAATTTTTGTCTACTCTATCATAAATCCTCTGAGGGCATGGACTGTGTCCTGCTGATCTATATATCTCTTTTGTAATCAAATAGTACCGTTCCTAAAATAGTCACTTATAGTGAATGAATGAAATGAATTTGGCCCTTCAATGATGAACACTGAAGGGAAGGAAAGGTTATATGTAATTGAATTTTGCCATCTGAACAGAGATAATTTGATAAGCACTGTTAATTAATAAATGTGCTAAGCCCTGAGTATGGATGTGAAAAAATGACATGGCTTTTGCCCTCAGAAAACTTACATTTTACTTAGAAAGAAAATTCTATGTATAAAGATTACAAGGTTGAGTCTGATGAATATGAAAAAGTCCAGAGAAAATAAGGTAGGAAGATTTGAGGAGGGGGAGAATACTTTTGGTAAAGAAATTGAGAGGAGGATCATAGAAGACTTTATGGAAGATGAAAACATTTGAGCTCCACATTGAAAGAAAGGAAGGATTTTGACAGATGAAAATGCATTCTAGGAATAGGAGATAACCTGCACGAAGGTATAGAATTGGAGATAGTTTGAAGAACAGTTTGGGTTCCGGATAAACTGGAATATAGAGAGGTCAAAGAAGAGTAATAAGAAATAGGGCTAAAAAGATAGGTTCACTCTAGGCTGTGGAGGGTTTTAAAACTGTTGTTTATCTCTCACAATACAGCAACTGGGAAATATGTTTGAAAGCATTCTTCAAGACCATTAGAAAACATTCCTTAGTAAAGTCCTGCTTTGATGCATTGCATTTTGCATTCTGGAAAGCAATGCCAGAAAAACCCAGGGTCTGTCAAGTCTTATCAATGGTGAATGGCCCAGTTCTGAATGACAACCCAAGAATCAGAAGAACTAAATTCAGACAATCAAATTAACACTGTTGGTAATCACAAGTTTGACCATGGTGACTCATAAAACATGTAATAAGACAGAAGTTACTAACCTTGGGCTTATATACTTAAGATACAAGAAGTTTGTTAAAGAATATTTGGTGAAGAACTATATTATCCTATTGAAATATTCCAAAAATAGAAGTATGAGTGACCAAAAAAATGTGACTTGGAATGAAAACTCATTCAATTATAATCTCAGCATGGGTAGGGACTATCTTCCCTTCTTTTTGTATCCCCAGCACTTAGCACAGTTCCTGACACATTGTATGCATTTAATTTGTTTACTGATTGATTGGGGGGGAGGGAAACCCTTCATATTACTAAAAAATTTGTTATTCATGAAATCAAATTTTCTTTATGAAAAATTAATTGCATTCTACTTTTACATGTATCTGCATGGAAAATTCAATGGTTTATTTCCTTTCATATTGCTAGAGGGAGTAAGAAGGATGACTGAAAGCTGAAGTGTATGGAGGCTGAAAAAAGATGGGTACCTTTAGTATGGAGGTGTTGTGGTCTGCATAAGTGGAGAGATATATCCATACTAATGAAATCTTTGATTTTAGAAAACATGACATTATAGGCTAAAGGCAGATAAAAGCAATATATCTCACAGGTCAGTCTTAAGTATCATTGAAAGAACTAGACAGTGTCACAAACCCAGAGATTAAATTTCATCAACAATACTTGATTCTTGATCATGAGGAAGTCATTTGACTTTTGCTTCCTCATTTATAAAATGGGGGCAATAATATTTGTTCTACTTCACTTCTAGTGTGATTTTGAGGATAATGCAAAATGCCTTATGCCCTAAAGTGCATCAGAAATGTTATTATTCTTACTGCTCTTGTTGTTAACACAGCAGCACAGCTACTCTCTTTTAAAAAAAAGGAAAACTACTCAGTCAATCATCTCTCTACCAGTTATCTCCATGATATACAAAGATCCAATTAATTTTTTTTCTCTGAATTGACTTTTTTTTCCAAATGAGTTTGATATTGCAAAGAAATGGCCTCAAACCTGCATAATTCTCTCTAGCCTCATTTCAAACCAAAAGATCCACACTCAAATCCCCAAACAGGGCTAAAATTCAATTATTCTATGAAAAATTGTGTTTCTTTGAAAATTCCAAGATTACAAGAAGAATTATATACATGACAAACTTTCACACAATTCACCTTGGAATTCAGGACAGCCAGGCATGTAACTTTCTCCTCTCTTCAGGAAATATGGAAGCATTTCAGGATACTAGTAGGAATTTAAAACTTTGGGGAATAAAAACTACAGGAAGGAAAAGCTATTTATTTGGCAAAGTCTGTTTCACCATAGTCTATCTGTGGTCTTTCTGTCAGTATAAGGAAAAATATAAATTAGTACTCTAAGAGTCTTTGCATTCCTTGGTTTGGGCAACTCTCTAATAATGTAGATTGTCCCACTTCTGTTTCTTAAGACATGGCTAAAATAATGAATAACCTAGTGGTCAATTATCTGTCAATGAACTTTGCTAGACCAATTCTCAGACCCCAATTATAGCTGAGTTCATATTCAAAATTATTCTAACTTGGTAGGACCTAGAGTTATGGTGTCATGATTTCAGAATGAGAAGGGATTAATGAGATGATTTATCTGAATCCCCTTATTTTAGAGATGAGTAAACTGAGACCTAGAAATGTTAAGTGACTTTCTTAGAATCATATTAGTAATAAGAGCCTGGACTTGAATCCAAGTCTTCTGATAACAAACAAATCTGATAACAAAGTAAACTGAGAGAAAGGGGGGCGGAGCCAAGATGGTGAACTGCAGACAGCTTTCTCTGTGAACTCCTTTGGGACCTTCCCTCAAACCCAGACAAAGTGAGCCTTCAAACTGGTTTGTGAGTGAAGGCTCCGCCAAACATTTGGACTACAACACACTTCTATCAAAAATCTACCTTGAAAGAACTCCGGAGAAGGTTAGCCTCAGGGGAAATCGGCCGCTGGTCGCGATCAGACTCCAGCCTGGGCGGAAGTCAGGGCTGCGATAGAGGGGCGGATTTTGGGCACCCAGGAAGCCCCTGGGAGACTCCTGGGCCACTTTGCTCTGCTTGCGGGCAGGTGCTTTGACAGATCTGCCTTTGCTAAAGGGTGGATCAAGAGCAGCTGAAAATGTGGTCCTAGTGCGAATCTAGCCCGACCAGCCTCAGACCGGAAGTCAACTCGGCAAACTGCCCCAGGGCAAATACAAATCGTTGCAGTTTTCTCTGTTTTTGACCAATATCCCAACTTTAAACCATGAGCAAGAAGCAGAAGAGAGCTCTCACCATAGAAAGCTTGTACGGAGAAAAAATAGAACAGTCCCCAGATCCTGACATTATGAAAACAATCCCAGATGAAGCCACAAAGGCAGAATTAAGTTGGTCTCCCTTTCAGAAGGCTTACCTGGATGATTGCATTAAGAATCTCAAAAGAGAGCTAGAAGAAGAATGGGGAAATAAATTGAGATCAGGGCAACAGAAATATCAAAAACTGGAAAATAGGACTGGTGAATTGGAAAAAGAAAACAGTTCATTGAAAAACAAAATTGGTGAAGGAAAAAATCACCAACTCACTGGAAAATAAAAATGGTGAACTGAAAAACAAAATTGGTGAATTGGAAAAAGACAACAATTCACTGAAAAACAAAATTGGTGAATTGGAAAAAGACAACAATTCACTGAAAAATAAATCGGGCAAAATGGAAAAAGAATGCATTGAATCAAGAAACTCAATTGGCCAGCTACAAAAGGAGCTAAAAAATATAACTGAAGGAAATAATACTTTAAAAATTAAAATTGAACAAATAGAAGTAAATGACTCAATAAGACTTCAAGAATCAGTTAAACAAAAACAAAAAAATGAAAAAATAGAAGAAAATATGAAATATCTCCTAGGAAAAACAACTGACTTGGAAAACAGATCCAGGAGAGACAATTTAAGGATTATCGGACTCCCTGAAAGCCACGATGAAAAAAAGAAACTGGATGCTATCTTTCAGGAAATCATGAAAGAGAATTGCCCTGATGTTTTAGAATCAGAAGGCAAAATTGGCATTGAAAGAATTCACCGATCACCTCCAGAAAGAGACCCCAAAATTAAAACCCCAAGGAATATCGTGGCCAAATTTCAGGACTATCGCACCAAGGAAAAGATATTGCAAGCAGCTAGAAAGAAACAGTTCAAATACCGAGGAACTGTCATTAGAATTACACAGGATCTGTCAGCTTCCACTTTAAAGGATCGAAGGGCCTGGAACCAGATATTCCAAAAGGCAAAAGAACTTGGATTACAGCCAAGAATAAGTTATCCAGCTAGAATGAGCATCATCTTCCAGGGAAGAAGATGGTCATTCAATGATACAGGAGAATTTCACCTATTTCTAATGAAAAGACCTGATCTGAACAAAAAATTTGACCTCCAAGTAGAGAACTCAAGAGAAGCATAAAAAGGTAAAAAGGAAGACTCTTGAGAACTATATTTCTACTATAGATAAAAAGATGTGTTTTACATGATTGTACTTGTAATAAACATAGATTCCTGTCAAAAAAAAAAGTAAACTGAGACCTAGAAATGTTAAGTGACTTTCTCAGAATCATATTAGTAATAAGAGCCTGGACTTGAATCCAAGTCTTCTGATAGCAAAGCCCTTCTCTTTAGGTAGAGTTACACAGAAGCCTCCAAGTCACATTGAGGAATAAAGTAAGACAGCAGTGGAGATAACTGTATTATCTTAACAATCCTGTGATTTCATGGTATAGTTAACTCCCAGCATGAAAACTATCTTCAGTGACCGTCATCAGCAACTAATTTATAAGTTATATTAGAGAACTACTAGCAGATCAAGTGATTTGCAAAAAAGCTCCACAGCTAATGATACTCAGATACAGAATATGAATGGACCTAAATTCTCTTGACTCCAAGGCAGCTTACTACTTTCTTGCATCATTCCAATATGTTTGTGATGGAAAGAGCCATCAGCATCCAGAGAGAGAACTATGAATACTGAACGTGGATCTAAGCAGAGTATTTTCATGTTTTTTGATATTGTTGTTGTTTTGCTTGTTTTTTTTTCTTTCTCATGTCTTATTTTTCCCTGCTTTTTCTTGCACAGCATGATAAATATGGAAATATGTTTAGAAGAATTGCAAATGTTTAACCCATGTTGGATTGCTTGCTGTCTAGAGGAGGGAAAGAAAGAGGGAGAAAAATTTTGAACATAAGGTTTTGGAAAGGCAAATGTTGAAAACTACCTTTACCTGTATTTGGAAAAATGAAGAAGAAGAAGAAAAAGAAAGAAGGAGGAGGAGGAGGAGGAAGAAAAGGAGGAGGAGGATAAGAATGTGGAGATATAATGTCAACTGAATCATGGCATGGAAAGATTATAGAAAGTGGGTTGCTAAATGTGAGAACAAGAAGTGTTACCTTTTGTTACACAATTTAGAATTTAATCCTATATGCTATCACTTGAGATTCAGTTCATGAATTAACATACAGAACTTCAACTGACTGAAGGTTACCTCTGTCTCCCTATGCCCTCTTAAGTGATCTCCCCTTCTAGTCTGCTAGTGTGAAAAACAGCTTGTGGATTGCAACTTGTGCAACAGGTGTATGATGTGATATACCAAAGAAGCCGATGTTATATTAGATTTTGTCAAAAAAAACATTGAAAACAGTCCCTACGTATTCTGACCCTATAAGATCACACCCAGAGCATTTGGATTGAAGTTTAGGCCTTCTTAAAGTACATTTACAAACTAGAATGAAACCAGAGGAGGAAGGAGGACCAGGATGGTGATGGGACTGGAGACCTTGTACTCAGTTCAAAGAAATGAGGATGTTAATCATGGAGAAAAATGACTTGAGAGTTAGAAGGGTTGTCATGGGTTTCATTTTGCAGATTGCAAAACTGAGGCAAACAGGATCACATGGCTAGTAAATGTCTGAGGTCAGATTTGAACTCAGGAAGATGATTTTTCCTGACTTCAATCCCAGCACTCTCTTCTTTGCACTTATAGACAGACACTTTTAAATCTTTTCCAGTTCAGCTAAAATTAAATTTAGGATGAAAGCTGAAATAGAAGTCATCTTTTGGATGGCCTACTAGGAGATTCTAGAATGAGATTCCCCTTATAAAGACTTCCTTTCTCAAAAGTTTGATTCAATCAGGAAATACGAAGAGAGCTTTTCTATGGGTAAGTTACAGATTTGAACCTAACTTTTCTTACAGAGTTTTGCTTTACTACATTACCTCATTATTTGAATAACTAAATTTGTCAGCTCCCAAATAATTAAAAATTTCTGCTGTGCTACTTGCTACCTGAATGGTCTCAGGAAGTCATTCAATTTCTCTGGATTTCAGTTTTCTCATCTATAACATTAGGAGGTTGGACTAGATAATCTTTAAGGTCCCAATTGAGGGCCCTTGAAGAATAGTTGTAAGAAACCAGTGAAATATTTTAAAAGGGCTTAGCACAGAGCCTAGAACATTATAAAGTGGAAGGGACTTATAATATGCTTTATATTTACTTCTTACAATAATTTGTTGTTATTTTTTCATTCATTTCAGTCATGTTCAACTCTTTGTGACCTCATTTGAGGTTTTCTTGGCAAAAATACTAGAGTGGTTTATCATTTTCTACTACAGCTCATTTTTACAGATGAGGAACTGAGGTAAACTCAGTTAACTGATGCCTCGGATAATACAGTTAGTAAGTGTCTAAGGCCATATTTGAATTCACAAAGATGAGTCTTCCTGACTTCAAGGACTCTATCCTGACTCTGGAGGACTCTATCCACTATATCATCTAGTTTCATAGAGATGAGGAAATCAAGTGATTTGTCCCATGGTCATACAGCTATCATTAACAGCAGAATTTGATCCCAGGTATTTCATGATTTCCAATGCTCTTTTCATCATACAACACTTTTAATATAATAGTAATTAAAATTTCAGCAATAACCACATTAAAAAAAAAGAACCCAGAGTATTACCTAATGTAAGATTTTACCCTTTTCCCAAAACATTTCACATATGATATTTAATTTAATATGCTCAACAAATCCTTGAAGTAGATCAGGGAGTAATTCTTAACTCAATTCAGCAAATAAGGAAATGGGTTCCTCCAATCCTTTCTATATACCTTGCCAGTAGCACACTAAGAACACCACTGCAGAGTAAAATTAGCAACCAGGTACCTATCTACCCCCTCAGAATCTTTCCATGACACTATACTACTGTCCCCATTAAAATAATCTCAATCAATTTACTACAAGACCTTATTTGGTTCTTTTCCCAGCCAATGTCTAGGAAAACTTTTGTTGACTTGTGTTTTATGAGTTCCTGGGATAAGACAACATTAAAAGAAAACTATTTTTAACACCTTTGCTCATGAGCTCATAGAGTCAAAACTCCATTTGCAAGTCACAGATCCCTTATCAGTATATCAACAAATTATAGTGCCTACGAAATAAATAAAACAAATACAAAAAAAACCAAACCCCCAAAACTCCCTACTTTACAACTATGTGTGTTTTTGTTGGCACAGAGCAGAAGACATGGAAATTCCAAGACTCTGATAAAAAAAAAAATGTAAGGTTGCCTGTAATTTGCCCAGTTAGAGAAAAAATGGGACTCTTGGTGAATATCCTGTTTTTAAATCCTTGTTTATAAAGCCTGTTTTTGTGCCAGGACAAATAGTGTTAAGACAGAAAGATTAAAACACTAAAGGAATTTAGATCCCGTTGTTCAGTAGACAAAAGTTGTTTTCTTAAAAGCCTCTAAATGAGACAGTCCCCATGTCTTGGGACAAACTGTATATTCAAAGGTAAAAATCCTGGCTTCTAGCCCGGGCCTCAGAATTAAGTCCCTGTGGAACCTTGGACAAATGACTTTACTTCTTTGCCCTGTTTCCTCATCTGTTGATCAGGAAGCCTCAGAGAAATAGAGGATTTCTCAAGTCACCCCTATAGTTTATTCTGTAAAGATCTGTGTTTGAATCCTAACTCTGTCACTGTGACCTGAAGAAAATAACTAGCAGTTTCCTAATCTCTAAAACATTTTGGTCTCAGGACCCTCATACTCCTCAACCAAAATGATTGAGAACCTCCCTCAAAAAGAGCTTTTGTTCATATACTGATATTTACCATATTAGAAATGAAATATCTTAGTATTATTATTAGTTTAATTTGAATTGAATGTGTTTGTTGCCCCAGAAAAGTAGATAAGGAAAGACTAAAAACTTAAGAGAGAGAAAGATGATCTGTTAGAGAAGATGAAAGAGGATGAAATCAAGGGTACAGGTTGATCTTTAGCATGAAGACCACTTCTTTATATTTATAGGGCTAAAGCAGGAGAGAGTGGGAGAAGATGTCTAAATGATTTGAGATGAAGAGAAAAGAGAAAATCCTTGGTGAATGGCCTCATTCTTTTTGGGGAGGAGTGTAGAGTATAAATTGAGGTTCTCTTCAGAAAAGGTGGGGCATGGGAAAGCAGGAGAGAAGAAAAAGTTTGGAACAGTCACTGACTATGACAGGGAGTTGATTTGGAAAAAAACACAGAATTGTCTGATTATAAGACCCATTTGAGATTAGCTAAGTATAAATTTGTAGTGGACCTGGTCATCACAGCTTTGTGACTTCTTTCAGGTCCATTAAGCAGTGTGTGTTTAGTAATGAAGGAAGAAAATGGTGGGATTGGATTTTATCAGAGTTGGGACTTATCAAAATATGATTGATGATAGGACAAGGAAGCAAGCATTTTGAGAGTGGAGTATAGTACAAAGCTGGATTGATTAACTAAGGGATTAAGGGAGGGAAGGGAAGAGGGTATAATCTTCTAGCTCCATTCAGTTAAACAAAAAGGTTAAAAACTTTTCCTTGCCTTCAAAGAGCTCAAATTCTAATGATGAAGACAATATGGAGATAACTCGATAATTTCAATAATTTCAGAGGGAAGGCACTAACTCTGAAGAAGAATGGGAAGGACCTCTATAGAAGGTGGTATTTGAATTAAGCATTTAAGGTGATCAGAGAAGCAAGAAGGAAAAAAGGAAGAAGGGAAAGCATTTCAGGTACAGGAGAGCTAGTGCACAGATAAGAAATTGGGCTATGGCATATTGTGTGGGAGAAGAAATAAGTTGGCTAATAAAGATGTGCATGGTGGAAAGTAAAGGATAAAAACATACTAGAATTCTAGGTAAGGGACAGATTTGTAAAGAAAGTTCAGCGCCAAACAGGAGATGTTATGTTCCTGGAAGTGAATAAGAGACCAGATTGTGAAGAACCTTATGTGTCAAACAGAGGAGTTTATATTTGGTCCTTGAGGCAATAGGAAATCAGTGAAATTTGTTAAATTACAGGAGTGATATATTCAGATCTTCATTTTAGCTACTTTGGTAACTGTGTGGAGTATGATTAAGATGAAAGAGTCAAGGGGACCAAATAGGAAGACAGTAGAGGTGTCTAAACAAACAAACAAACAAAAAAAAAAAAAACAATGAAGATCTAAAGTATGTTTGTAGATAGGAAAGGAAATACAACAAAAATGAGAAACAACAGGATTTGCCAGTCAGTTGTCCATCAGGGGATTCAGTGAACATATCTGAAAGTTCTTTCAATTCCCTCAAATAAAGTTCATATAGACTAAGTGACTTGAGATCACCTAAGGCAACTAGGTGCTCACTTGCCATTCCTTTACTTATTTTTGGTTCCCTTAAGGCCATTTTTGTTCAAAGATCTTTTTTGAGTATTTTCATCTTCTTTCTTTTGCCAATGATCATTAATCCTATGTAATCTGAGCAATTGTTTTATCCCTTCTTTGGTCCAGTTCTAAAAATAAAAATTATATTATGTTTACCTTTCCTTATCTTGAGCTTCACCACTTAACCCTATTCTTCTAGGACTACATCATTCTTTTGTATTAAATCTTTATTAACTGCTCTTATTCCCATCTACTAGACATGTATTTTTAAATCTAAGTTGGTTTTGATTTAATAAGAACTTCTAGAAAAACTTAAAAGCAACTTGGCAGAAATTAAATTCAGACTAGTATTTATAGCAAATACCACAGTAAACTCTTAATGGCTGTGTAACCTGAGTATAAATGGTAACATCATAAAATAATTATAGGAGAATCATAGAAAATACTTTTACATCTATATGCAGAGGTAGAGGGAGGAGAGAATATTTTCAAACAAAGAAAATATAAGGGTGATCATAAAATACAAAATGAACTATTTCAGTTATGTAAAATTAAAGCATTTTGGCAATAAAAATCAATACAAACAAAATAAAAAAATGTTGAAAGAAAAATTGGTATCAAATATTATGGATAAAAGTCAGATACTAAGATATGGAATTGACCCAATATTTCCTGATAAACAAAAATTTGAACAAACTGTTTTCAAAAGAATCTCAAACTAAAATCATGACCCAAATAATAATAACAATAATAGAAATGAAAATTTTACTATTTTGAGATTTTATCTCCAATTTAGCAAAGAGTCAAAGATGACAAAAAATGGGAAAATCAATGTTGATGGGCTATAGAAAGATAGATACTCTAATTACCATTTACTTGTTTTGAGGAAAGACTGTAAAATATATACCTCCCTTCTCTCAGGAAACAGGTGGAGGATAATGGGACCAGAATCTTTTATCCATTGTCTTTTGAGGTCATGCTATCTGTTTTTATTAACCTTTTTTGTCATAAAGGGAGAGTTAATTATTGGGGAGGGAATGTACATGAGTGTTGAGGGAATCTATATCCAGAAATGACTGTGATGCAAAAATAAAAATTATCAATAATACTTAAATAAGATCTACTGATCTTTGTTTTAGATACCCTGTAGATTCACAGTAGTATCTTTAAGCAATCTTCTCTCTTAAAGTTGGTATTGTGTTTTGGGAAATTTCCCATACATATATTTTGTTTGATGTCAATTTCTGAATCTGCTGAATGATTCCTCTTCTTATATCTCCAATTCTATTCTGATTTTGCCCTACAAAACCTTTTAATTTGATCTAAAAATGGGGGTCTTAGTGGGCTATGGATTTCAGTGAGGTGAAACATAGAAATATAGAAATTTGAAAATAGATATACTAAGAGAGGTATAGTTTCCAAGAATAAGGAGATGATAGTCTTTTTATGCCCTATACACCACAACTGTACACATGGTGTTCAGTTCTGGACAACACAGTTTGGAAAAGTCACTGATAAGCTGAAAGTAATTCAATGGGGTAGACAATCAGAATGGTGAAAGGCTTTGATATCATGCCTTATGAAGAAGACTAGTTAAAGGAACTAGGGCTAGTTAGCTTGAAAAATAAAAAAAGTAAACAAGGATTTAATAGTTCGCTTTCTTTGAAGGGCTATAAGGATTAGAATTGTTCATTAGAGTGTAGAAGGTATTAGCAATATGTGACATTACAGTTGTGTCGACCTTAGATGAAATTTTGAAGCAGCAAAGTTTCAAAGGCAGTTAAGTTATAACAAAAAGAATTCTGGCTTTGGGGTCAAAGGATTATGGTTCAAATACCAGCTGTGATTCATATTATATATGGGACATTGGGCAAAGTACTCAACTTCTCTGTCCAAAGCTTCTTCATCTGTGGGATAATGGGTTTGAACTATATAATCTCTAAGGATCCTACCAGTTTAAAGCTCTATGATCCAATCAATCATGTTTTGAGGTGTGTAGTCTTCTACACTGGCTCTAATCAGAGACATCAAAGGCCCTTAGAGATCAGTAACAAAAAGAGAAAAAGTTGAATTTGACCACAGAAAGAAAAGCCAAAATCAAAAGACTTGATAATTTCCCTTACCTTTCAAAAATCTGGATAAATGCAGGAAACTTCCAATTTAAGCTAACAATTGTTCTTAATTATGGTGATGTGACTAGATCTTCTTTAACCAATTAATTCCCCTTGAATTTAGGAGAAAGTTTGTGTTCATGAGTATACAAGATGAAGTCACAGAAGGAGATGTGGGTCACTGAAATTTGTAAGGAACAAGTCAAAAACTTGATAATAGTAAACATGTGACCCCTCAGGTCAGCTTTGTTTAAGGTGCCCTGGTCGAAATCCCTCTCAGCCACCAGCAGTGTCATTGTATTCTCCTCAACCCAGGAAGCTAAAGTGTTAAAGGGAGAGACTCTCTTTTATGCACTTAACAAAAGGGCAGGTATTTGTAGGTGTACTGTGGAGGAGGCTTTTAACTTTTTTATTCTCTAGATTATGTTTAACTTGTCACCCTGTCATCTTTCTTTTGTATTTCTTATACTCCCCTTTAACACCTTCACCTTACTCTCCCTGATTCCTTTGTTCCTCGAGATTTCGAGGGTCATCAAGATTCCAAAGTCATTGTCAAGACACTGACATGTTGTCAGTAAAATTACAATCAGGGCAATTGTCCGCCTCATGAGTTATTAACCTTCTTGTTGAATTTTAAAAGGTGTTTTTAGGCAATTCTTTTGTTCTCAGTTCAACTTTCCTTATTCATAATCAGCAATACTGGGTTCAGTCAACATTGCTAAGCACTAGCAGCAACAAATAATAAAGACTTTCCTCTGTAAGCATTTTTTTTTCAGAATTATCACTAGAAAGGACTTCAGAGCTCATTTCAATAATCAATCAACCAAGAAGAATTTATTAAGTGCCTACTATATGTCAGGCATCATAATGGACGCTAGATTATTAACAATTCAAACAGTATATATTTATGGTGGACAGAAGGCTAGCCTTCCATTTAGGAAGAGCTGAGTTCCAAGTTCTGTCTCTAATAAAACAAATTACGGGACTCTACAGAAGTCACCTAATCTCTTGATGTCCAAAGCCATCTCTAAGACTATAAATCTCAGACCAAGTGCCCTGGTAGAGAGAGTTCTTCTCTAAGAGCCCCTAACATTGAAATTTCAAGTTTATCATGATCTTTACTCTATAAAGAGAGATAAGTCTATAGAGGGGAAGAGAGAAAGAGAGGGAGAGAGAAAGAGAGAGAGAAAGAGTAATATCTGTTCTGTGCTGGCATATAGTGGGTTACATTTTAGCAAAATATGGAACCCATCTTCATAGAATTTACAATCTCATATAGGTATAATAATTTTATAAAGATAACATATGATAAGTACATCAAAGAGGGACAAAACATAGCGTTATGGAGTCTGAATTGAAGAAAGGTTATTATTACTACCAAGAGAGGTAGAGGATAGAATAAAGGAAGACTTCCCGAAAGAGGTGACATTTGAATTGTTCTTAAAGGTAGGGGTAGAAATTCCTAGTCTTTCAAATGTTTAACTTTATTACAAAGCATAAAAATACAAGTAATGGATAGAAGTTAGAAAAAGGCAAAGTTAGGTTTGATTTTAAATAGGAGAGGAGTCCAGGGAATAGATAGAGAATCCTCAATAAATGTTTTCCCATATTTTGCTGAAGATCTCCAGTGACAGGGATTCTACTACCCTCCAAGACAGCCCATTCTACCTAATTCCTAGTCTATCTTCAAGAGTTTAACTTTTAGAGATACCAAATAAGTGAACAAATTATTTTTAATATGTTATCCTTACACCATAATTTTAACTTGTTTATTTGATTTGAGAAGCAAAAAAATACTAGATTTTGAGTCAAATTTGGTTCAATTCTGTCTCTGCTACTTAGTAGTTAAATAATCTTAAGTAAGTCATTTAATTCTAGTCCTAAATTTTCTCATGTGTGAACTAGGTGGCCCAATGCATAGATTGCTACATCTGGAGTCAGGAAGATTCAGCTTCCTATATCTTTGCCAAGAAAACCCAAAATAGGCTCATGAAGAGGCATTTATGACTGAAAATGGCTGAAATGTAGAATTAAAATTTAGACTTAGAGAATTGCCTGGAGTAATAGGAGTCACTGACTTGCCTGGGGTCCCAGAATGAGTATTTATCAAAAGTAGAAGTTGAATTGAGGTATTTCTTACACTGAGACAGCTCCCTTTCTATCAGTCTAAGCTTCACTAACTCTCTCTGGAAATGTTAGATATTACCATTGCTTTGGAGATTCCCAGAAAGCTACATAAAAGAAGGATCTATAATGTACTAAACATTGAGTTAGTTTACCCCATTTAATATCAGATATTATAGGAGTTTGAGACTTATCAGTATCAATCAGCACAGAAATCAGTGTTATTGTAGACTGCCTGAAAAAAGCCTAGAGGAATCCATTACTAAGATATATAACAGTATGTTAGCTATACAAAATACTGCTCATATTTGTGGAACTACATACAGAAGAATTGCACATGTTTAACATATATTGGATTACTTGTCATCTAGGGGAGAAGGTAGGGAGGAAGGGACGGGAAAATTTGTAACACAAGGTTTTATAAGGTGAATGTTGAAAATTATCCATGTATTTATTTTGAAAATAAAAAGCTTTAATTAAAAAAAGTACGGCTAACTATAATTCATGATTTTTCATGAATCAAAGGTTACATTTGCTCGAAATAAGCACAGAAAAGAGAAATCAGGAGGGAGGGGAGAATAAATTTGCTCCCTTCCTCAGTTTCCAAAGTAACACTGTGAAGCTAAAAGGAAAGAGCTGGGCAGACTAATGATAATCAAGCACAATTGAACTGTA
The DNA here is from genome assembly GCA_023553655.1 of Myrmecobius fasciatus. Classification (NCBI taxonomy): domain Eukaryota; kingdom Metazoa; phylum Chordata; class Mammalia; order Dasyuromorphia; family Myrmecobiidae; genus Myrmecobius; species Myrmecobius fasciatus. The sequence continues at coordinate 64,893 of JAJPUD010008294.1, forward strand.
CTTTTCACCTTGAGTTACTAGACATTGGAGAAGGAAAATCAGTCAACTACCATCTATTAAACACCTACTTAAGTGCCAGATACTAGTGCTAAGTGCTGAGTATAAAATGAAATGGGAGGAAAAGTCCCTGCTCTCAAGGAGCTTCCTGAACATCTTTAAGAAAACATAGATAATCATCTTTCTTAGCTATAGTTCTACCCTGAAGCTGGGGTGAAAATAGATGCTATCTTGGGGTTCTTTGTGCTTATTTCAGTCAAAGCTGCTCAAGAAAATTTGTCTTAAAGAGAGAAGACATCAATCAAGTCCCCAAAAAATCCCAGAACATCAATAAGGAAAACAAGCATGGTTGTTTCCAACATTGGATATATGTATTGTTTTGATTAAGTTTTTACTAGAAATTTTGAGATCTACAGATTTGGAACATTACTTTTCATTGTATTTTTGAGAATCCAGTTTTTTAGACATACAATTAATTAATACAACTCATAAGAATTGGGATGCTCATGACCTGGTCTTATCCTGTTTTGGAATAGGCAATTGGCAATTTTCAAATACTATAAATTAATATTATCAAAATTTATTGTATATGTATGTATATTACATGTTTTGCAAAATCTGAAACAAAGACAATCTAAAAAACAGTAAAAACCAGGGGAAATACCTTCTTATAGGTTAAAGGGACTTTTAGTAGTAAGGAAGAGTCAGTTGGCTAGTCAATTAGTTCTATTGAATTTTCTCTGTGATAGTTATGGCCCATAATACCAGAAGCTCTGCTTCAGATGATAGGGTTGTGTGTCAAGTTTGTTCTTGTTTTTATTTTTGTTTTTGTTTTGTACAATATTCTATTTCTTCTCTTTTTCAAAAAAAATGGAAGAGGAGTTGTTTTTCCTTGTACATATCTAATTCTTTTCTTGGAAATGGTGAAAGGAAACCAGTGACTTCATCAGAAAGACAGCCTTTCTTGGAAATGTTAAGACCAACTGAATCTATTGGTTTCTGGCTCTAGTCTACCTATGTTTTCATTATTAAGGACATTAGGAACTGTCCTCTCGACTCCCAAAGTAGTAAATCCTGGGCTACAAATGATCAGAAAGGAAAATTTCAGAGGCAATACTGTGAAATGAAGCAAGGCAAATGCTGCTCACTGTAGTTTGGGTTATTTTGAAAGAAGGAATTAAGGAATAATATTAGGAGATAGTCTTTGGAAAAACTAAAATGTATCAACATTGAAGCACTCACCTTTTATTTTCTAAGTCCCTTTTCTCCCCTTGTGGAATCTTTGCCTTGCATCTCTACTTTTCCTACATTTAGTTCAGTTTTTCATTGTCCTCAGGACTGCTAATGCTTATTTTAGTCAAAGCAGCTTCTGGGCATATTTCCTGCAGGACAGGAGGGGCTGAGCTGAACTACATGGTACTGGCCAAGGCTGCCAGTAAGTGAGACATCAACAGGAAGGGCCATTCCTACTGGGAAAGGAGGGAGAAGAGATGGCTTTTCCCCTTTCTGACCGTCAGTTTGTAGCTTCAAGACAAAAAAAAATGGTAGCAAGAGGTGGAGACAGCTAGGAAGCTCTTTGATAACTGCTGTTTCCCTCTTAGAACATAAACTCCTTACTTAAAATAAAGATACCTTGGGGGAGGGAACTTTAAAAAGAACATAAGCTCCTTGAGGGAAAGGATTGTTTCACTTTTTCCCCCCTATGTCTTTCCAGTGCTTACCACAGTGCCTGACACATTGTGGGCACTTAAATGCTTACTCACAAATTGAGTTTTTTCTCTTGTCCAAACTGGGTTTCTGCTGCTATCTTTTTTTTTAAATAAAATCATAGAATTTCCATAGAATTGGAAGGGCTCCCAAGAACCACCAGATCCAATACATGAACACAAAGAATCCCATCTTAGAAAAGTATTAATCAGCCTTTAAAAAAAAGTGAAAGTGAAGGATGACCCATCTTGCCTTGAGTCAGTCCACTCCATTTTGGGAGGGCTATAATTATTGAAAAATATATCTTTATATAAAGCTTAAATTTGCTTCTTTGCAACTCCAATTCATTATTCTTGCTTTTCTCCCTTGATGTAAAGAAGGACAAATATCATCCCTCTTTCATTCCAGCTAACATTTACTGAGTTTCCTCTTCCCCTGACTAAAAATACCTGAATCTTTCACTCAATCCTCAGATGATATGATTGCAATGCCCTTCAACATGTTGGTCATTCTCCTCTATGAACTCTCCAGCATATCTATATACTTACTAAAATATGGCTTCAAGAACTAGAAATACCTTTGTATATGTGATCTGATTGAAACTAAGTAAGATAGGATTACCATGTATATAATCTTGAAGGCTGTACATGTCTCAAATAAAATTTAAGATTACATCAACTGCCATAATACACCTTAATTCAGATTGCAGTCCAACCCTTTGAGTTTTTTATTTGTTTGTTTTATAGGTTTTTTTTAACAAATAAATCCCCATCTTGTGATATCTCCTCAATTTTTTTTTCTTATGGACCTTATTTTTTTTTAACCTAACTAGAAGTTTAATATTTATTCCTATCAAATCTCATCATATATATCTGGTTCAATGTTCTAGATTGTCAATATTATTTTGAATTCTGATTTTTGTCATCCAAAATGTCTTAGTTATCTCCCAGATTCATGTAATCTACAAATTTGGCAAGCAAGCTTTTAATTAGATCAGTGAGATAAATGTTAAACATCAGTGCCAAGAACAGATTACTTGGTTACTCCATCAGAGACCTCTTTCTGAGTCAATACTAACCAATTTCCAAGGAAATCTCAAGGAACTTTGGATAGAAAACTCCATCTGCATCCAGAAAAAGAACAATGGAGATTGAATTTAAATCAATACATGCTATGTTCACTTCTTTTTTCTGTTTTTTTCTTTCCCGTGGTTTTTCCCCCTTGTTCTGAATTTCTGATTCATAAAGCAATGTGTATTAAAAATAGATAAATAAATAAAATTAAATTTAAAAAATACTAACCAATTAATGGTTATTCTTGGGATTAGAAATCAAGCTACCTTAAGTCCAGTTGACATGTTGGGATGTTTTTCACAAAAATATCCCAAGATGTGACCAAATATTTTACATACAATTACTTACAAAATATTTTTCAGTAATATTAATTATATAGCATTTAAAAAAAATTATATAGCATTTCTGTATTCTACTAGGCTAATAACCCTATTAGAAAAAGGAAATGAGATTTCTCTGGCATGACCTTTCTTAATTGTGGTTATAACTTCCTTTCCTAAATATTTCCTAGGCATCCATCCCCTTTCTAAATTTTGGCCAGGAATTTAAGTCAAATTCATTCACCTATTTCCATTCTGTTTTCTTTTCTTTTTTAGTGGGACATTGAGCTCTGAAGTATTTTTGCCATTATCCAAAACCTTTCCAAGATCATTGATGGTAGTCAACAATCAAGTCTGCCATTACTACATGATGTAAGTCATTGAACCTGGGCTGTTTATCAGAGTAGCTCAGTACACATTTAATCCCTTTCTACTTATCTTAGGAAGCCATTCCCTAATTATTTTTTTCTCTGTTCTTTTTAGTTCAAAGATCATTCTTTGTAGAGAAAACTAACAAAATAAAAGTCAAGCTCCTCAATCTTCTATGTCATCTATCATTGTCTCTTTGAATCCCAGAGCAGGAGTTCTAAGACTTCTTTAAGACATATCTTTGGATGTTTGGACATAGCAGCAACAATAGTCAGATAGGAAATAATCAGAGTAAAAAGAAATGCAAAGCCAAGAAGTTTCCAAGGAGGGAAAGAGATGGAATAGAATTTTTAAGACACCCTGCCAGAAGTAAAACTCTTTTTTTCTCTCCAAGACAAATCTATGACAGTAAAATTTGTCCTTCCCTGAAAACATACTACAGCAGTAAACTTTCTATGGGAAGAGTGGGGTGCTAATGTATCCATGCTTCTCCTCTTTTTTAGTTTAAACTGCTTGGTTCCCTAGAGATAAAAGACATAATCATAGCTATCATTGTTTTGGCCAGAGATGTAAGTAGTCAGTGAGTAAAATGATCAGAGATAAGAATTGTTGAAGAGATCCTAATCCTAGAACAGGAAATCACTAGAAGAGAAGATCCTGAGTTACTGAGACTGCCAGCTACTATGAATCCTATTAGGCTGGTAAACTTGGAGAGACTGACTTCCAATACTAACTCCTCCACTTCCATTATTTATAGTTCATGATCTTGAGAGCTTCCATTATTCCTTTTTTATGAATTCTAGGGGTATGTGTACAGGAATTCCTTTGTCACACCCAAAGATCTAAAAGGGAAATTGGGAAGAGGTTTAGGAGATGTCCGAGGCATCCAATGTCTCTATATTGGAACATTTCACTAATTTCCTTTTGCTTTACACCTTGTACCATGATATAATTTTAGGTCCTCGAATTGTGAGTGTAGCTGACTTTTCCTGGATTACATAGCTACAAAGTATCTGGGGAAGGATTTGAATTCAGAATTTCTGAGTTCCTAGTCCAATGCTCTATCAACTCCTCTAGGTAAAATTCAAGCTAAATTGTTTCCACCAGATAAAGTATCACCAAAGGTTTTACTGAATGATTCAGCTAAGTGGTGCAGTGGATAGAGCAGGTCAAAGAAGTCAGGAAGATTTAAATTCAAATATGACCTCAGAAAATTTCTAGTTGTATGATCTTTGCCAAGTCTCTTACCTCTGTTTGCCTCAGTTTCCCCGACTGTAAAATAGGGATAATATTGACACCTAGCTCATAGATTTGTTGTGAGGATAAAGGGAGATAATATTTGTAATGTGTTTAGCACAGTACTTGGCACATAAGAGGTACTATATAAAGACATATTCTCTTTCTTTTTCTTTATATAAAATTTTTGCTTCATATAAAAAATTCAGGTTTTGAAGAAAATTTAAGAGCAATTGGATTTTAGTTATATTTTTTTCTTTAAGGAGTTGGCTCAATTGATTTCTGACACATTCTCCAGCATTTAAGCCAGAATCTGTCTGATTGCTTAATCTGAACTATTCCACTCACACTCCCATTTACTTAGACAAAAAAGTTTGATTAGTCTCCCACAGCATGTTTTAACTCTGCCATTTTGTAAGTCCATGTAAGCCACCTAACCTTTGTCTAAGTTTTGTTCCTTTCCCAGTTGACTGTCAGTTTTGCTTCTCATTATTAACTGTTTACGTTGTCCCTCTTCACTTTAGAGTCAGGCTTTAATTGTTCTAACCTGAAGAGAGTTAGAACTAGACTAGAAGAGGTGAAAACCACCTTTATATAGCCCTGCTCCTGAATTGGACTTCAGCAATTCTTTCTATTGCCTCTCTTAGATTCTAATTATTAGCTGTTTTATTTTCATCAACAGTCTTGGAGACTAGTATATCAGTTTTACAGATATGCTTCCTATCAAACACAATATCTCTGTCTCCATAATGCCATCCACTATCACCTTATTAAAACAGAGAAGAGTCATTCATTATGCATAATGACATCCAAATAGGATGCTATATTTATAGTGCTTTAGTTCTTGTTTTGTTTTGTTTTTCTTCTGGGGGAGGAGGTATTTTATCCTTTTAATCAATGGCTTGAATAAAGGTATAAATGACACATTCATTAAATGTGTAGATGACAAAAATCTGGGGGAAATAATGGACACATTGATTGATAGAGTCAGGAATTAAAAGAATCTTGGCTAGCCTAAGAACAATGTTGCATATAATGTGAAATCTGATAGGGATGAATTCAAAGGCTTATACTAGAGTACAAAAAAATCAAATAAGAAAATAAAGGTTAATAAATTGTCCTGAAAAGAATCTTTGAATTTTAATGGGCTGCAAGTTCAATATGAGTCAGCAATACAATGTGGCAGCCAAAAACACCGAATAAGGAACAGCTTTCAGGAATCAGATGATAATCCCACTGTACTCTGCCCTCATCAGACCTCACCTATAATATGTTCAGGTCAAGAAACTCCAATTTAAAGATATTGATAATTTAGAGGAACTACTAATTATTAGTATTAATGCAGAGGAACTACTAATTATTAGTATTAATGCAGAGAACAGAACAAGTAAAATAAGAAAAAAATTTAATCCATAATCTATGAAAATTGGATGAAGGAACCTTTTTAGCCAAGAGAAAAGAGGCTCAAGATGGGCATATCAGCTGTCTCAGAGAAAAGAAATAGAAGCAATGGGGAGAAATTCCAAACAGGCAGATTTAGGTTTATTTGGAAGAAGAAATGGGCTAACAATTTGAGTTGAGAGATGATAAATGGAGTTACCCTTCTTAAAGGTCTTCAAGCAAAGCTGGGATGACCATATGTCAGTAAACCCTTTTGTGTATGGATTGGACCATTGTTTGTCCTTCCTTTTCAAAGAAGATCAATGAATGGCATCATGGGCAATGACTTGTCCTAAGATTGGATTGAAGTGAGGAAGAGTTGCACAAAGTCTTCAGCCTCATTCTCTCTTCCAAGTCATACAAATCCAGGGGCAAAACAAAAGTCAAGCTACCTGGTGATAGCCCAGGATTCAGTACATGACCTGGCATCTTCAGTATCAGATTAAGTTCTAAGCACTCCAAAGCCCTGCTTCATCGACTTTCATGGCATTTGTAACAAATAGTTCTCATGTTTTCATTCTGCTAGGGGAAATCTTCACATGCTTGGAATATATACCCTCCCAACTTACCTATCAGTTTACCCTTAAATTGGTTTAGCTCATCTGCTCAGATAGTTTTTCCAAAGTGTAGCCAATGCAGAAACTATAGCTTCTTGGAGTCACAGACGAGAGTTGGCTTCATCAAGTGGACAACAAAGATCCAAATGAGCAGCCCTGAAAAGGGCTCAGCAGCCCTTACACCAAAAGTGTTGATCCTCCCAAATATATGATCTCCTGAGGACCCTTTTGACTCTCAAAATTATCTTATTCTGTGATTTGAAGGTTCACAATTAACAATGAAAACTGGGAAATGGACAGTAATAATGATACAATATCTTTCTATGCATTTGTAACTTTTGTAAATCTATTGCCACAAAATGAAGACCAAAAAAGCCCCCAAAGTAACTCAAACATCACAAATTTGACTTGGTTGCCAAGCAGAGAGAGGTTTGCCAAAAGAATGACAGGTGGACAGCTAAAGATCTCCACAGGTATCCTTGCAATGTTAGGAGGAAGGGAAGGCCTCCAAAAAGTGGGTATCTTTGGTAAATTCAAAAGAGGACATGAACAAATGCCCCCAGATTGGAAACTCCTGAAATCAACCAGAGTCCATATCCATAAGAGTATTTGAGTGTTTTATAGCCCCAGGTCATAATCATTTACAAGACAGTTACTTGTAAAATCTATCATTTAAAATTTTATCTTCTTGGTATTGATTATTTCTGTTTTTATATCACTTTCTTTTTTGTGAATTTATTCTTACTCTTTTCTAAACAATGAGTCCCTTGTCACAAAGATCAAACAAGAAATAGATAAAAAGGAGTCAACAAAGCATTAACTATGTTGGTTCATAATCTTCCTTCCCACCTCTATCTCTGTAATGAAAGAAGGAAGTCACATTGAACCTTTCCAAGGATAAGCTTGAAGGAGTAAAATATGACAGGGAAAATATATATGCTATTTATTCTGTCCTGTCATTCTCAGTGTCCCTCTGAGTTTGTCTCTCTCTGTCTCCCTGTTTTTCTCCCTTCTTCTGTATACATTCTACAGTTAAATAAAAAAAAATCCAAGCAGATTAACCAATATTTTTAAAAAGGGAGGTTTTTAACAAAAGATAAAATACTTTTGTGATAAATACTACTGCTAAAAAATAAAAAAACAAAACAAAAATCCTACTGCTGCTAAAAAGAAAGAAATAGGAAGGAAAAATAGCTGAATTCCTTTCTTCTGGAACATATAGATCTCAAGGATCCATGATTTCATCAGTATAGATATTACTGCCAATGATGTAGATAACAAACTCTGCCTGCCTCCAGTAGTTTTCATTAATTAGTGGGATCTCTTTCTGCCTGCCTCACAGAATATCACTTCACATCCTTGTGAAGCTGAGCTTTCTTACCCTTATCTGTTTCTTTGAACAGGAATACATGTACAGAAAAACAAAAGATATGCCTGATTTATTCCAGGCTTTCTACCACTATTTACTGTGCTCATTTGTCTCTACAAAATAACCATTTGGAAGCTAAATGAATAAATTTTCAGTATTCCTTGAGAACAAGGACTGTGTCTTATATATTTTTGTATTTCCCATAAAACAATATAGCACAGTGATTTGCAGTGTTTGCTGAGTATCTACTTTTATTTCAATCCTATTTTTCATTCTGGTTTCTAATGTTTTCATTTTCCAGGACTACCTCCAAATGCTATAAAATATTTTTGTGGGTGTAACTTTTCTCAAATGCATAAAAGTTCAAGTTTGATTTAAATGGCCCTCTTCAAAAAAAAGGTACCATTTAATACTTGCTGTGTACTTAGACTCATATCTTTAGATATAGCTTTATATTCTCCAAAACAATTTATTAACAGTCATGAATGAAGACAACCCCACAAAGGAAAGGTAATAGTGAGAATTATTTATTCACCTGGGACAACTACGGATTGAAATCACTGAAGAATCTCTATTCTACTTCAACATCATTAACTGAAAACTTATATGATGTAGTCTCTATCCTTAAGGAGATTATAATTTTAATTGGAGAAAGAAGATTTTAACAACTGAGGAACTATGAATTGTTAATGCTGTAAAGGTGTTATTAGCTTTTCTTTATGTAGAGCTGCAAGTCATTCTTAGTTGGTTAGAAATGTCTATGATTACAAGAAGTAATTTCTAAATTGTCTCAGTGCAGTATCAATGAAATCAATCAATAAGAATTTACTAAACAGTTCCTGACCTGAAGGGGCTTACATCCTATTGAAATATAAGACAACCCGTATAAGAGGAAGCATATATATTTTCTCTGTCATATTTTACCCCTTCAAGCTTATCCTTAAAAAGGTTCAATATGACTTCTTTTTTTTCATTGTATACATAGAGGTAAGGCCTCTATGAATGATCTATGGGAGATTAGAACAATCATGAAAGATACAGAAGTGTAGATTTATGGACTGATCTGGGATACCATTTCACAGCTCTCAAACATGGTTAAGATGACAGGAAAAAATAATGATAAATGTTTGAGGTGATGTGGATAAACTGAGACACTAATACATTGTTGGTGGAACTGTGGTCTGATCCAATCATTCTAGAGAGCAATTTGGAACTATGCCCAAAAGGCTATTAAACTATGCATATCTTTTGATCCAGTAGTGTCTCTCCTGGGTCTGTACCCCAAAGACATCATAAAAAAGGGAAAAGGACCCATATGTACAAAAATGTTTGTAGCAGCCCTTTTTGTAGTTCAAGGATTCCCATGGCTGAATAAGCTATGGTATATAAGTATAATGTAATATTATTGTTCTATAAGAAATGATAAACAGGCTGATTTCAGAAAGATCTGGAAAGACTTACATGAACTGATGCTATATGAAGGGAGTACAATCAAGAGAACATTGTACCCAGCAACAACAAGATTATGTGATGGACTTGGCTCTTTTCAACAATAAAGTTATTCAAAGCAATTCTAATGGACTTGTGATGAAAAGAGCCATACCCATCCAGAAAGAGAACTATGGAGATTAAATGTGGATCAAAGAATAGTATTTTCACCTTTTTATTGTGTTGTTTGTTTGCTTGGGTTTTTTTCTTTCTGATTTTTTCCCCTTTTCTTGTGCAGCATTATGAATATGGAAATATGTTTAGAAGAATTACACATCTTTAACCTCTATTAATTGCTTACTGTCCAGAGAAGGGAGAAGGGAGGAAGGTGGGAGAAAAATTTGGAACACAATGCTTTGCAAAAGTGAGTGTTGAAAGCTATCTTTGCATGTATTTGGAAAAATAAAAAAGCTATTATTAAAAAAAATTGTGGGTTGACAGGCACATCATTGGAGGAAGTATCCACATGCATTACCTCATGGTAATTGAAGTAGTAATAATTTACAATAATAATATACAAGCAATGATACTGACCCAGATAAAAGAAAGTTCTTCAAGTACACAAATCTTTGGTTTCAAGTCAGTGTACTTTCTTCCCAGTAATTATGTCAAGTAGCAATGAAAATATTACTATCCCTGTTTTATAAATGAGGGTGGAGTAGTTAAGTGTCTAATCCAGGGTAACAGAGATCAATATGAGAGGTGGAATTCTACTCAGATTTCCTAATTCAAAGGTTAGTTTCCACTGGCCAATGCTACTTTTCCAGATGAAAGGCAATATAGTATAGCAAAAAGAAGGTTGGATGAAAGATAGCCTACTATAGTACTAGGAACTCTCTCAGATGAAAATGGCCAAGTATTACAAATAAAAAAGGTATTGTGTGGAACCCGAATTTCAAAACCTGTTATAAGTTAAGCCTCTGGCAGATGAGGACAGTTAGACTTATGGCACTACTGCATGAAAGAACATTTAAAGTAGTGGATAAAGAGTCGGGTTTGGTATAAAGAATACCTGTGTGACCCTAAATTACTTAATTTCTTAGTGACCAACCAAAGCATCTTAAACTGTGGGATGTAACCTCACATGGGGTTGCATAACTGAATGTGAGGGAGTCACAAAATTATGATGATTATCAGTAAATGTTTGATTTATATACCTATTTTATATACTTATATACCTGGGGTTGCATAAAAAATTTTTGGGTCAAAAAGGGTCACAAGTGGAAAAAGTTCAAGAAACTCTGCTAGAAAACTCTAAAACTTGCAAAAATATTAACAATCCAAATTGGGAGAGGGAGTTCTCTCAATAGAAGCTCTCTATACCAATGGGATAATTGATTTAATTAAAAAAAAAGATTGTTATGAGGCTCAAATAAGATAGAAATATAAAGTTGTTTGCAAATTTCCAAAAAGTTATATAAGTGCTAGCTATAATTAGGAATAGAGACAAGACCTGTGATTTTACTGGTGTAAATTACTCTCCAGAGAGGAAATTCCCTCTACCAATAGAAGTCTGTTATCTTCTCCACGATTTAGAGACTCAGAGAGCTATCTAGAACCCTAAGAAGTGAAGTGTCTTACTCAGGGTCTCACTGTCAGTATCTATCAGAGGCAAGATTTGATTTCATGTCTTCCTGAAGTCCACTTCTCTAGTCACTATGCCAAGTTCTTTGTAAGCCGCTATAATGATCTTTAAAAAAAGCTTCCAAATAAATCTTCCAGACCTAAGTCCATCATAGGTCTTCCTTCTACACGGTACCTTTTTTATTTGTAATACTTGGCCATTTTCATCTGAGAGAGTTCCTAGTACTATAGTAGGCTATCTTTCATCACCTGTAACTCAACATTTTTCATCTGGTATAGAAGTTATCTCATTTTCTAAATAACAGATCATATCTGCAACAGTATCAGAAGTTTTAAACTTCTTAACAGAAATATTTCTGTCTCAGAGGGCATAATGTAAGTGACAGGATGTTCAAGGAAAATCTGCAACTAAGGCAAGAAGTGTATTTGTGAAATTACTCCTAAAGTCCTGACATATACAATATTTTCATTGTTTTTCCTTTAAAAAAAAAACACTGGCCATCAGCTTTTCTGACCCTTCTGTTTTGATTTCCTCATTTATCTGTTCTTCCTCAGGACTTATTGCTATGTCCCATGTGTTACTGGGGCAAAGAGAAGCACAATTCATAAGGAAGACTTCAATCCATACCATTTCCCCAGGACAATAGAATTCCTCAAGGCTAGAACATGTTTGGACAAAAATAAGTCAGTTGGACATTGAAGATTGAGACTAGTCAAGTAAACATGGTTTCATCTGCCATTTGGAATTGCAGTAGCAGCCCACATGTCTTAGGAGATCAAGATTTTCCTTGCCTTGCTACAATTTACTCTAAATCCTCAAGACTGGCTCCACTTCTCAGAGCTCAAGTCTGTACTATCTAAAACAACTGCAAGATTTGTAAATAGTGAACCAGAAGTCTGAAACAGAGGGACTCATTATTTTGTAACCTAAGTTGATAAGCCTGGGGCATTTTGTGTGCGGCTGTGTATATGTATGCAAAAGAAGGTTCCTAATCAGTGCAGAGAATGCTGATATGGTATTTACTGTGTATCTATGTTGATGTGAGAGCTTTTAAGGAGAAGGTATTTCCTTCAAGACCGACACATGTATGGTTCTAGATAGTCTTTGGGACTGGCTGTAAGGAGGAGAGAAAGATAGGTTAAGTTCAGATATGGAGGGGAAGTTGGCTCCTCAACATTTCATTGGTCATGTCCCTAAAGATGTCAGAGATTTTCCTTTTAAATAAGATCTGAGGTCTTAGTTTGAGCTAAGACCTCATCTTGCTCCCAACAAAGAATTCATTCATTCTTGTGTGTTTTCTGGCATATTCTAATCTGTAGAACTACTCCAATTTGTGGTAGCTATTTTGTTTAGATAAATGTCTTACATGCTGTTCACTTTTTGTGATGGTCCTTTGTGCATTTGATGGAAAGGGACCAAGCTAGCTTAGTAGGGCTACCATTTTCCATAAGAGTGACCTGAGAAGCAGTTTTTGTTTTGTACCTCTTCTATTCCAAGACCAGCATTATTTGAGGGAGGAAGATAGACATAATTCTAGGTTGATATATGTCTTGGTGATAGTCAAGGGAGATTGGAAATTTTCTGGCTTCCCACAAGGCAAAAGCTTCAGTCTTCCTTGGAAAGGGACAATCCATATTCCAGAGATATCTTTCCATGCTTCCCCAGGATTCAAAGCTCATTTAAACAACACGTGTGTGTGTGTGTATATAATATACATAGAAACACACATATATGTATGTGGGGGGTATGTTTTTGTATTGCTACTTCATTTTTCAGATATGTCCAACTCTCTTAGCCCCATTTGGGATTTTCTCAGCAACGATGCTGGAGTGGTTTGCCGAATTTTTTTCCTCCTCATTTTGACAGATGAGAATCTGAGACAGACGGGGTTAAGTGACTTGTCTAGAGTCACATAGCTAATAAGTTTCTGGGGCCAGATTTAAATAGAGGAAGATGAGTCTACTTCTTTCTAGGTCTAGCAGTCTGTCTACTGTGTCACCTAATTTTCCATGTAGCAGTGTGTGTGTGTGTGTGTGTGTGTGTGTGTGTACCATTTTTTATTCCCAGGTAAAGTTTTATTTTCAGATAAAATTTGGGCAATATGAGTAGGAAACTTTGATTATGATATTTTTATTTATTGTCTATAATATATATCTTAGCATTTCTCATAGGCTATTTTATGCTGTTTTATGTTTTTTCATTGTTTCCATTGTCTATATACTGACTTCTCAGATTATAAACTCCTGACAGGGAGGGAAGGATTATGAAGGGCAGTGTGACATGGCAAAAAACATTCTGGTCCTAGAGTCAGAGGACCTGAGGCAGGTCCAATCATTTTAGGTTCAATAACCTTTCCATTAGGCCACATTGCTTTCCATGATAGGATTATGTTAGGTCAGCTAATTCAAAGTGAGATGTGTTTTGCTGCCTTTCACTCCCATCTAGGTCTGTCATTATAGCCACATATTCCCATTTCCACATGGGGATGTGGCTACAACTCAGGCTAAAATGTGGATGTGGCAGCTAGAATTGTAGGGACCAGAGTGAGGACTGAGAAGTTGCTTAGTCCCCAGTAAGTAAAATTTGCCTTGCAAATTGTACTGTCCGTGTGAATGCTTTCAAATAGGAAGATTGACTCTTGGCAATCACTCAGGTAAGCCCTCCCTGACATTTTAAACTGTGAGTCAGAGGAGAATTTCAGAGTACTAATTATGTCAACCACCTGGAACTTCTTGAATACTTCAATGTCAATTCTTCTTCCTTCTGGAGCAAGTCTTCATACTTGTGACAAGATGAGACACATACACACATATACACACACATATGCTATACAGTTTCAATGTAGCACTTATAATAAAACTCTCCAATCTGGTGGGTTTGCCAATACACATGACTGGGTAATTATTAACTATTATTATTAATTATTATTATTAAGTATTAATTTTTAATAATAAAACTCTTCAATCTGTTGGGTTTGCCAATACAAATGACTAGGCAATTATAAACTATTATTATTAATATTAGTCTTAATAATATTAAGTATTAATTATTAGTATTAAGTTATTAAATATTAGTATTAAGAACTCCCAGGATGAGCACTCCCTTCTCCACAAAGGCAGATTGCCACCAGTCTATGATTTTGTAAAGTCCTAGAAAGTTGCCTGGGGAACTGAGAGGTGAATAGACTTTCTCCATACTTATATAATTAGTAAATATCTATAGCATAAATAGAAATTGATAACTATAAATATGTACAAATGAATTAAATACAAGGGCACTTGGAGAGGAAGGGCACTACTAGTTGGGAAGCTAAGGAAAAGTTTCATGCAAAAGATAATGTTTGAGCTGCCTTTTTATGGCAGAAAAGAACTCTATGAAATGGAGGTAAGGAGGGAATACATTTCAGGCATGGGAATGGCTAGTACAGTGGCACAGAGATGATAATATGGTATGTAGAGACTAGAAAGCAGACCAGTTTGGCTAGATGGGAAAGTGAAGAGTAGGAATAATGTCCAACAAAGTTGGAAAAGAGGTTGAGTTCAAATTTCCTAACCCCAAGCCCTATAAATTGCCATACCAACAAGCCAATTGAAAGGACTTTAAAATTTCCAATGTGCACAAAAATTGGCATCCCATTGCTCACAGAGACACACATTGGGACAAAATGTCCACAGACAGTGATGTATGCTCAAGACTAAGTGGAGAGTTAGATAACTAATGGGAGCTCTGAATAGAGCTCACAATACAGAATCCCCTTTAACAGACTGAAGGAAGTTAGTCATCCCTCTCAGGATATCTCTCTGATGACAGAAACATTGAATTTTAACTAATTATTTCCTTTGTGTCCCCTGGGAAGCCATGGGGAAAATTATAGTCTGACTATGGCCAAAACCTCTAGCCAAGACACATTTCTTTAGAATACAAGTAAAAATTACATTTCTAGGTATGGGTTGGGATGGAAAGGTGAGGATCATAGGAAACAGCTAAGGAACACAATTCTACCGTGTTGGCACAAGATTTGCTAAGACCTAGAGGTTCCACTTGGAAGAATTCCTGAGTGCTCTTCTTATACAACTGTTAATTATCAGCCCGTATTTTGTTGGATCTTAGAATAAATAAATGTTTATCTGATATGAACTGTATCCGACTATTATTATTTGAGAGAAATAGTAAAGTGCTGACTAACACCACCTTTGGAAAGAACATTGAAAATTTCCTCCCCCATCCAGGAAGTCTCTGCTTGACAAAATAAGCTTGACACTTGAGACTTTGGCCTAAAAAGAGAAACAGAAATATGAGTGCATATCAAGCATCAGATGTATGTCTGACTTCAGGGTGCCTAAAATTCAAGGAACAAAATGAGAGAACTACTAACCTGTCATAGAAGAAGAAGCAGTAAATTGAAAAGAAATCTTAAAATGTACTCCCTATTGGGCATCATTTCACAAAAGTACACACATCCAACACACTCTGCATATAATTTGGGAGTAAATAAATTCAATTCAATGCCTTGGCAAGAAAAGTCTCTGAAGCAAGGTTTCTTAATCTCTGTATATCTCTTGAAAACCTTTAGCAGTCTGATGAAGCCTTTGAACCTTAGCTTAGAATGCTTTTTAAATACACAAAATAAAATACACAGTATCATAAAGAAAACAAATTTTATTGAAATATAGTTATTTTTTTTTTGGTTCATAGATCCAAGATTAAGAATCTCTGGTAAAAGTAGCTTCTCACCAATTTTGTGCTATTTTACAAAAATAAATACACAAAATTTACAAAATTTCAGAGTTGTAAAGGATTTCAGAGGCCATCTAGTCCCATCATAACCAAGAAATTATTTCTACAGCTTTACTTTGTAATAATCCAGCCACTATTTTAAGCTTCCATCGAAGCAGAATGCACTATTTCCTGAGGTAGTTCACTCCAATTATGAATGTTTTCAATAGTTAGATTTCCTTTTTTCCTTTTGTGATTAGGAGATAGGTAGTAGAGATGTTAGTATCACAAACTTAGTATTCGAAAGGACCATAGAAATCAATTCAATCCCAGAGAAATAAAATGATTTTCTATTCCAGATTGAATAATCTTTGCAAGTCAGGTGTAGTTATTAAGCTCAAAAAAGGCCACTTAATTATAAAATGGAACCACGATTTAGAAGGGAGGTTAATTTGTCTTTGGAATTTCCCTATCCCCCTTTCTATAAAAATTCTTCTCAGGCAACCTCCCAGATCTTCAGGACTTCCCCTGTCTGCTCAGGGTCACATGAGTGATCCACCCAGGTCTGTCATACATATGGACAGCCCAAGTGTTGTCCTGGTTCCCAGAGTAATGTTGTAAAGTTTAGAGGAAAATTTTGGGATGTTGGATTGGTCCTCTTTGGAGAATTCTTTGAAGAATCTGGATAAAAACCACACAAATGAGGTATGTGTGGCTTGCAATCTGTACCTCTGAAAGAATGTGCTTTGATGGGATTGCAGGTCCATTGAAGTATGCACTTCTTGCCTTCAAATCATTGTTGGTAATATGTTTCAGTCTACTTATGGCAGTCATGCATTCCTCTTTTAATCATTCTCAATTTTTTTCTTGCTTTTTTGAAATTTACTTTCCTCAAATCAAGGGTACACACACTACGTTTCTGCCGAGCATTTCCTTTAATAGCAACCATAAACTCTTAGCTTGTTATTTTTTTCCAGTTTCCCCATAATTTCCATTTCAGCGAACATGATTTCTCCAATTATTTTCTCTATATTCTAAAAAATGAAATTATCACTAAAGCAAACCAAAACAAAAATCTAAACAGTTAAGTATTCATCAAAAACACCCAGTAACTCTCCGAATAGTTGAATTACCTTATTTTTATATACTTCCTTCATGATAGGCCAGTCTCTACAATTCATCATCCACTTCCTCCTTTAGCCCATGTGGTCTATAATGTACTTCTACCACAATATTGTTTCTGATATTCTCTTCTTTGAGTTTTGTTTCAGATTTTTTCCATCAAGCTCACTCTCGGGTTCATACATTTTTACACAATGCTCTCAATAAAATCCTCTTTTACCTATCTTCTCTAATCTATTCTTTTTTGTTTATATTTATGTTGACATATACTAAAAATGAATCAAGTTCACAATGTCCATGAGATCAAATTTTGACTTCTTGTGTTAACATTCTCCAATTCATTTTCATTACTACTCATACTCTACACATTTATTATAAACATCTGAGCACATGAATATTAGAAATACCTAGGTAGTATACTGGGTATGAGTACTGCATCTGGGAGTCAGGAAGACCTGAGTTCAAATCTAATCTCAGATACTAGTTATATGACACTCAGCAGACATTTAACTTCTATCTGCCTTAATTTTCTCATCTGTAAAATGGGGATAATAATACCTACCTCCCAGGGTTTTTGGGAAGACCAGATGAAATAATATTTATACATCATTTTGTAAACCTAATATCACTAGAACTATATGTGTTTAATCTACTCATTTAACTCTGGTCTAAGAGTATAGTGTTTACGGGTTCTGCTGGAATGTCACTCCCTCATTGCTCCTTAGGGGAAAGGTAGCCTTTAGTTTACACCCCCCTGTTCCTTCCCACCAAACTCTGGTTACACAAAAGGTCATCATAAAAAGTGAATAGTGAATAAATCCATTTATAACCACAAAAAATAGCCAGCAGAAATTAGAGATATTCTAATATCTAACATGTCTCCAAGACTAACTGAGCTCCTCAGCCTAAACTGAAATAATATCTCAGGTCAAACTGAGAGAGACAGAGAAAGACAGAGAAAGAGAGAAATAGAAAATTAAAGACAGAAAAAGTGAGACAGAGACTGTTCTGTCTTTTCCAAGAAAGTGCATTCTAACAGTCTCTAGTGAAGTAAAATTGATGTCGACAGATTTTCTCTTCATGGTGTAGAATCTCTGAGAATTATTTGTCTCTCTTTTAAAAAAAAAAAAGAAAGCCTTAACTCCAAATGAGGAAATTCTTTATGCAGGTATGCAGTATTGCATAAGCATTTTCTTTGCCATTTGGGAGTTACATCTCCCTTTACACAAGTAACAGCACACAAAACAATCCAAGTTTGGTTGAAAGCCTGTTTATATACTAAATATATGTTTATACATCTTTTGCTTTAACATCATCTACATTTCCCAATATATCCACTCTCCTCCCTAACCTTTAGAAAGTCATTCCTTATAATAGAGATTTAAAAAGAAAAAAAAAACACTTCAGGAAAACTAAACAAAGTAAGCACATCTGTAAAGCTTGACATTATATGTAAGGAGCCGTGATAAAGTAAAGCTATAGTTTCACATTTTCGCCAGCTAGGAAGTTGGGAGAGTCTTTCAGACTTTTGTACCTAATAAGCCTGGTTGGAGCAGAAAATAACTACCAGCAGTTTTTCATACAGCTACTGGTTCTGACAAAATAACTAGGAAGAAGTTTGGAGGTGGAGGTGGGGGCGGGAATGATGTGTGAGGATTTCCTTTGGAGGGAAGTAACTGAATTGAGAAAGTATTTACTTATTTTTCTCCCTCTTACCTAAAATGCAATGATTAGAAAATCAAGCAGACAATTCATCATCCACTTCCTCCTTTAGCCCATGTGGTCTATAATGTACTTCTAACACAATATTGTTTCTGATATTCTCTTCTTTGAGTTTTGTTGTTGTTATCTGCTTCTCTGCTAGCATCCCCAGGGAAAGATGGTTCTCAATCAAAGTACAGTGAATCTATATTGGATTACTATTCCCTGGCTCTTGGGATTTGTCATGCAGAATACACTTTGAAAACCTGGAAGTTCTCTACAAGTGTACTTGTTGTGATGACTACTTGACACTTGCCTCTACTGCCTGGTGAGGGCTGTTGCCAAGGAAGGGATAACAAGGCTTTAACCAGTCTGACTCCCAGGGAATTAGTCGACATACAAAGTAACTATTGCCAACAGATCCACATATGCCAAGCTGATGCCCAAGTTGGGAAGACCTCGTTCAATTTGTTTAACAATTACTGTTAGGTGATGCAGAAACTGCCTGGGAAGGGGAAGGAGAGCCCTCTGCCAAGGATGCTCTTGCTGTCTGGAGAGCAGGAAGGTGATAATTTATTACCAACCCTGCCAGGAAAATCACTGTGGCATATTTGGGGTATACTGTGCCAGCACTGCACAGTGCCTAACACCCACAAAAGCTGTGAAGGATTACTTTTTTTAAGACACAATCCATCTCCAACATGCTACATTATAAGTATTATGAACCATAGCACATTTTTTTAACCATGAGAGAATTTTGTTGAAGAGTAAACTAGATGAAAGTTGTCTTGATGAATGTATCAAACTGGGAGAAATTGCTTTATGAAAATATGTTTATTGATATGTCTTGTTTTTACATCACTTTCATTTTTCAATGCATCCCTCCTTATTCCCTGCCCAGCTGGATATTTTTTGTAACAAGAAACTTTTAAAAAGATGATTCAGAAAAACTGAAAATTTAATTGTCTGAAATTATGTGTAATGTTCTACACCCATAATGAGAATAGTTAGACCTTATATAGGGCTTTGTGAATATCATTTCACACATTATTCTCATAACAATCATGGGAAATAATTGCTATTATTATCCCAATTTTACAATTCAGGCAAATGAGGCAGAGATTAAATGACTTGCCAGGGGTCAGGCAGTTAGTAAGTGTCTGAGGATGGATTTGAATTCAGGTCTTCCTGGCTGCAGAACTAGTGCTCCTGCTTTCATAATCCCCTATCTTTCCAAAGTGAAAAAGGAACATTTTTTTCATATCTTCTCTAGAGTCAAACTTGGCTGTTATAATTATACAGCATTCTTTTTGTTGTTTTTGTTGAACTTTATTTCTATTATAGATAATCATTGTATATATTGTTTTTCCTTATTATGCTCATTTTACTCTGTCAGTTCATATATCTTGCCATGCTCCTACACATTCACTATTTCTTGTGATTCATTAATATTCCATTACATCCATGTTCCATAATTTGTTCAGCTATTCCCTGAAAGGCAATTTCTTTTCCCCCAGGTCTTTGTCATCACAAAATAAGTGTTAGTGTAAGTATTTTGGTAGGGACCTATCTTTAACCTTCTTGATGGGAATGGGGGAAGGGAGAATGAGGCAGAAGTAGAATGGAAAAAATGTTTAAATAGGGAAAAAAAGTTTTTAACACATCTCTTTCATCCATATGCCTAGCAGTTGTTTCTAGGTCCTTTAAAATCATCTTTCCTAACAGTTCCAAATTGGTTTTTCAGAATGTTTGTGCCAATTTACTCTTCCACTAAAAGTGACTTAGAAGCATTCTTACTGAACTCCTATTACACTAGATGGCTACAGTCTTCTCTCTGCTCTGACTACCATCTGATCTGATGTTTTATTAATTAATTGACCAATCATCACCCATTTACTAAGTGTTTACTATATTTTAGGAACTATACAAGGTGTTAGGAGATACAAAGACAAAAATGGAAGTTCCTTCCTTCAAGGAGCTAAAAATCTTTTGGAGGTGAAAACTTATATAATTTGTATATGTTGTTTGTTTAGCAATTTTTCAATTGTCCAACTCTTTGTGGGTTTCCTAAGCAAAAATACTGAAGTGGTTTGCCATTTCCTTCTCCAGCTCATTTTATAGATGAAGAAATTGAGACAAATGGAGTCAGGTGACTTACTGAGGTTCATTTAGCTGGCAAGTGTCCGAGGACAGATTCAAACTCAGGAAAATGTGTCTTCTTGAATTTCAGGGTGGCACTCTATCCACTATGCCACTTAGCTTTGGTCTAAGTTGAAATACTGATGGACTTCATGTGTCTTTCCACCATAAAATTGAGCCCCAAGTCCTACCAAATTTAAGCCAGACATGTCCTGATTTCAACTTACTAAATGGACTTAGAAGTAGTTATCCATAGTTTTGGAGGAAAAGTTCATAAGATGCTTACTTTGCTTACAAATTTTACTTTGTTTCAAAATTGCAAGCTGTTGACAAGGCATAGGGACCAGTAGACAGTATGCACACAAAGGAGAAAAATCCATGGCTCTAGTCCTATTTTCACAGCCTGAGGTGAAGAATTAGTGTTTTTTTTTATTTTGTTCATTTATTTATTATTTTATTTATCAGGAAATAGTTGTTCCTTGAAAAAAATGTTGTTATAGGTATTTTTACTTTATTCAATCTTGGATCCAAACTTCAAACAAGTTGAAATATTTTTCTATTCAAAAACACTAAATGTAATTAGTATTTCTCTTTATTCATATGTGCCAGGCTGACTTGAATATTTTTTATTTCCATTTCCAGGGGTAAAATTTTAAAATTTCATTTAATTAATCTATTTGTCCTTGATTATAAGACTCTTTTATGATGTGGAGAATATACTGAAGCTGTTCTACTTATAGGGCAAGGGGGGACAACAACCATTTATGCTGTACCAGGCAGAGTACTAAGTTCTTTACAAATGTTATTTTATGTATTCCTTTCAACAAATCTGTGAGGTAAGTGTTATTATACACTTCATTTTACAGATGAGGAAACTGAGACAGGCAGAGGTTTTTTTGCACAGGCTCATACAGTTAGAAAGTATCTAAAACTAGATTTAAACTCAAATCTTGACTACATACCCAGTACTCTATCCATTGCTTTAACAAGCTACCTCAAATGCATAATAAATCTTACTTTTCTCAGAGTATGGTTGTATCAAAGAAAATTCATAATTCCTTCCCTTTTCCTTCTTAGTTATTTCATGAAGAAGCCCCAATTAATTAGAAAAAAAATCTCAACCAACTACCCAGAAGAATCATAATATTTTGAGAGACAACTGAAGAGACGCCAGGGTACTAAACCTGAGCCATCAGACCTATGAGAAATATTGATGTAAGCAAAGGAGAACCACCTGGGCACTAAACAGAAAGAATGTAAACTGCAGTATACCACCAAAACCAATATGGAAGAGGGGAGGGAGACCATTTTGTATAGTACAAAGAGAAATAAAAGGGCTCCACATGTGCAAGAATGTTTGTGGCAGCCCTTTTTTTGAAGTGGCTAGAAACTGGAAGCTGAATGGATGCCCATCAATTGGAGAATGGCTGAATAAATTATGGTATATGAATGTTATGGTTATTGTTCAAAGAAAAATGTTTCCTTTGGTCCCTGGTATGAGAACTGGGAAAGAAACAAGAAAAGAAAAAAATAGAGGCAACTGAAACTTTATTTGAGATCTATAACAAAAATCAAGGAGTCTCATTCCCTAGGAAAGACAATCACTGTCATTTGTAGCAAATTCTAAAGAAATGTAGTAAGGAGCTGCTTCCGAGTATTTATATGGAGAAGCAACTCACTTCCAAAACCCTATCAAAAGTTGTACTATAAGTGATCTAGAGTTGGTGGCTATTGTTCTTTGTTATAGATTCACATGGGAGTCTCATTTGGTTCCTTTACCTTCTGAATAAATATGTTCATGTTCTGAACCTTGAGAGACTGTTTTAAAAGGGAGTTAATAATGACATACAGGGTGTTCGAGGCAGGGATGGGAGAAAATATAAAAGTCTGAAGTTCACAGGTTATCTGCATAGAGGCAAATAAGTGAGAAAAATTCAAAGTTCTTCAAAGCATGTTGTTCTTCCAGTTATTTAGTCATGTCCAATGCTTCATGCTCCCATGAACGAGACTCTTTGTGTCAAGAAAGTTCTATCACAAGGATTACACATGAATAGTCTTATTGATTTCTCTTTCAGGGGTTTGGTCATCTCTCAGAAAATTGTCTCTCCAATTTAAGTATACTTCTAATAGGAGTAAGGAGCTATAAACATGTGGTCTGGGGAGTAAAGGCATGATCTATGGGCATATTTGAGTAAAATAAAATTAAGGTGTTTTTCTTAAATTTTACATGAAAAATATTTTTTCAGAAGAACTAAACTTAAGTAAACTTTAACAATATATTTAAAGATGCTGTATTTTTTAAGAAACAAAACTTTTGGGATGATTTAGATGTTTTTTTCCCTTATTATTTAACTTATTACTAGAGTCTTGCCTCTTAGCTCTGTATGAAATTTTTAAAAAGAAAAGCCTCTTCTCATTCCTCATTGCTCTTTTCTCTCATCTCTACTTGATTTTGTCCTGAAACCCCCTTATAAGCCAGCCATATGCTCAACAATCCAGGTTTAGGGATAGTTTAACATTAAAACTTAGCATATTTCTCAGATCCTATGTCATCAGGGCATGGAAACAGTGGATTATAGCTATAATAAGAGATCCTAGAATTGTAACAACTGAGGCAGTATTGGGAGTGTATACTAAGGGCTAATTACGAGAAAGGATCAGGAAGATAGAGCCAGAGAGATTAGAAGCACATCAGTCGTCTAGAATGAGAACCCAGGATCAAGTCAGTGGACAAGCAAGAATCTGATTATTTTAAATCTCTCTCTAAACAAAGGGATTTTTTTTTTGCTGAGGCATTTGGGGTTAAGTGACTTGCTCAGGGTCACACAGCTAGGAAGTGTTAAATGTCTGAGGTAAGATTTGAACTCAGGTCTTCCTGACTTCAGGGCTATCGCTCTATCCACTGTACCACCTAGCTGCCCCAACAAAGGGATTCTTAATCTAGAATTTGTGAACCTATTTCAAGGGCACCATGAACTTGGATTTTAATTTTCATTATCCTCTAAATGAAATTTAGTATTTGCTCCAACTATTTAAAGACATTATTTTGAAAAGGGTACCATAGGATTCACCAAATTGCCAAAGAGTGCCATCATACAAAAATGGGAAAGAACCTCATCTCTAAACAGCCCCAAGGAACTTTTTCTCTAAACCCTAAATCTAGGTGTTTTTTCTCTTTTCTTTTATATTTGACTCAAATTGGCATATTTAGCAAAGATATTTAGCAATTGTGGCTAGCTGATTTCCCTAAGTAAAATCTCCAATGCACTTGCTTCTTTACAAACTTCCCCCCACAAAGTTTAAAGAGACCATTTCTTTTAATTCCCTTAAAGTTAAGAATAAAGAGTTCCGAACAGAAATTGGAACAACAAAACTAAATATGTTTAATGAAAGAGGAATATTCTACAAATCCTGCTGCTAGATAAAAGCAGTAGGAATAATCAAGAACTTGAAAAGGACAATAGGCCACTGAGACTACAGCATCCCAGAGGAGGTAGGATTTGGCTCCTGAAAGCCTAATATCATACTCACAATGGGAATTGCCAGCAAGCAAGGGATAAATAGAGGATAAATCCTCCCATTGGATGAATTTCAAAATACCTTGTGGTAGTAGCCAGAATTAAGATCTTTGCCAAAAAAATAAAAATTAAGCATCAAGTTAAAACAATAGACGGTGAAATTTTCTCTTGTAATTCCCATAAGGGTTCTCCCCTTCTGCTTTGCTACCTGTAAGCCTAATGAAAAATATTAATAAGATAACAAAGCATGTCATTGCTCGTTATACAAGTCAAAGATATGTTTCCAGGAAACATCTTCCTTTAACTAATGACCGGAATCCAAAGAGTCTATCTGTTTGAAGTTACTGAAAATTTTTTCTTCCTAGAGATAAACTTCTGATTATTTTTTATAAGGATCTCAGGACAGGGAGGGAATCACACAGAGGACCTTAAGTAAATTTCATAACACCAAAACAATTCACAGCAGGACATTTGTTCTACAACGGAATTAAATTGTGTGCACTTCCATTGTCTATAATGCCAAGGCTTCTTTATGGAAAGGATCAAAAGATTTATTTAAGCTGGTTAAGCTATTGTTACTGGGTTTTAGTGAAATAAGCCTTTTTCAGATGTTTAGAATTGCATTTCCAGAAATTCAGCTGTTCCAATTATTTGGGCCTCTCAGGACCCTTAGATGACTAATTTGGATAGAGTTGTCTACAAAAAACAACAACAACAACAACAACAATAAAAAAAAACAACAGGTAAAGGCACTAATGTTAATGTCCATACAGATGCCCTTAAAATCCTGGAATAGGATACTAAAGGTTCTGATAAAAGATTTTTGGTATATTAAAAGACTGAACTTTTAGCTCAAAAGTTATGAAGTAAAGATGGGCATTTCCTCATTTTTGGTCAGGATGATAGGATCATAGTTCTTAAATGGAAAGGGACCACATTTATCTTGTAAACCATTCTCCTCATTTCATATAATAAACCAAGGACTGGGAAATTAAATGACATCCCAAGTCAAACAAGAACCATTTGGCTTTTCCTGGGTGAGTAGTTAAGACAATCGCTTTTCGATCACTATAATTCTTATTAAGGCTACTATGTAATATTCTGGGCCTGCTACATTCAGCACAATATGATTCTCAAAAAAGATATAGGAAAGATATAGTGTATCATGATAATGACTAAAGTGGTAAGTATACATTTGACTTCCTGTCATACTTCTGTCAAGGTATCCTTGATACAAATACATGGGAAATACCCTGTTCCTCTTCCCCCATCTCACCCCAAATCAAGGGGCAAAAATTTTTATTATGCTACACAGAGTTGGCTAAATTTATACAGGTTTTTTTTTTGTTTTTGTTTGTTTGTTTGTTTGTTTGTTTTTTTAGCAAGGAAAGGGCTTTAGCAACAAGGAGGGAAAACAAGTTCCCTAGCAGTAACCAGGAAGAAAATGCCATTAAGGGGAAGATGCCATAAACTGGTATTACACCATTGACTGCTGGGCTAATCCTAAAAGGGATTTAGCACCCTGAAAGAAATTAGCTAAAAAGATAAATGCCATTGACTGGTGGGCAAAATTCCAAGAAAAGTTAACCATCCTCTTCCTCTTAAGATTATGTTATAACAGATGCTATGTTCTTCTCTACAAAGTCAAATGTTTTTCTTTTTTCTTTCTTTTTTTTCCCCTGAATGTGAGTCCTCCTTTCTTTCCTGGACTAAAAGTGTGGCAATTACTTACAAGCCCAAATCTGATACCTCTCTTTAGAGAAGCTTTAATATGCTTTGTTTCTTCCAACCTGCTCTGGTTCACTCCTTATTCAGCCTGGTAGCCTTCCTCTCCTGAAAACTCCCCATGTGTTCTAGACAGTATTGACACACAGTCTGCTTTAGCCTTACTGTTCAGAACTTCTGAACTCAAGGAATACACCACCCTCAACCTCCCCTAATAGCAGGTATATCCTGCCAAGTGCTTTTATAATAAAAAAAAAATTAGTAGAGTAGGGGTTTATATTCTCTATACTTTTTAAATATAAATTTTATATACTATAGAAAATCATTTTTGAGAAATGTTTATCTTTGCTATAATAATAATAGCAATTATTATTATAAATTCTGCTGCTGATCACATTTTTTCTAGGTACATAGAAATTTTTCAAGAGCTAAATTTATCTTTGAATAACTATTTCTCCAAAGAACACTCCTTCTAACCCAGTTCGCACCTGGAAAAACTAAAACCCAAAGCATAGTAATAACTTGTCTAAGATTTCATAGAAATTTTAACAGAATGTGGAGAATATATAAATATATATATATATATATATATTGAATTAATGAATGAAAAATAAGTCAGTAATAATAGAACCTCCAGACTTTCTTCTGAATCCATGCTATGTATCTACCTGATCCTTCAAAGTGTTAGAGCTATACATTTTTGTATATCTATGTAAGTTCTTTAAAAAATATTATTTGTGGAGTCGGGGCGGAGCCAAGATGGCGGAGTGAAAACGTGACTCTCTGTGTCCTCCTCCAATCTTCTCTCAAATCAACAATAAAATAAGCCTCTGAACTGATCTTCAAGTCAACAAATCCAGAAATATTTGGACACTGCTTTCTGAAGAACTTCATATCAGGTTTGTTAAACACGGACAGTGGGATAAACAGTGGACTCAGTGTAGGCTGGAAGTGAGGGTGGGACTCAGCTCAGCTCATCATGGCAGAAACTCCACACTCCAAACTCCAAACACCTGGAGTTTATCTGAGGCACTTGGGACACTCTGCCCTGATTGTGGACAGGTGTTCTGGCAGACTTGCCTTGTTTAAGGAGTAATTCGGACTTAGTCCTAGCCTCCACCGGCCCAGCACCTTAAGTTAATACGATGAATTGCCCCAGGGCAAAGATCTTCAGCCACTGTTTTTTCCGAGCCTTAAAGAGACATCCATGCTGTCTAAAAAAAATGAAGAAGCAAAA